>JACSZP010005079.1:0-12813 GCA_016161895.1 Pinna nobilis | reverse complement strand
GTCAAAAATGGCGGCCCCGATGCACTAGGCTCTTCCTGGTGTTTTTCCTGTATGTGTAATCTTTAACAACACAGTGATACATCAATTCGGCCTACTATGAAACGAATAAGAATAACTTACATCTATAGCTTACAATATGATGCATATCACCGCAGGTTTATTATATCTCTTTCATACATATCCCATTACACGTGGTTGAAAAAATAATCCATTTGGATGCAAAGAAAGTCCATTAATTTACGCAAACGTACATCTATAGGTTTTGTGTATGTAAATAATGCATTGAATAGTAATGTAATATACCTTTTATCGATACGATCCAACACTGCAAACTTCATAATAGTCGTACTCTCGTCTTTGTACAAAGGACAGATTCTTTTATTCATAATAGCCTCGACAGTGATTTGGTAATTCCTTTTCTTTCATCTAGACAGGAAGTTATTTAAAGGATAGAATTTTGCAAACACCTACACGAATTGTATTCATAATTAGTTTTCGAATAATTACCACACGCATGTCTGCGTGATCGACCGAATGAAGTGGAGTGGATCACTGGTTAACGCTTACATGGAACTTCACAAAAGTTTGAAAGGGTGAGGATGGGAATTAAATTTAATATAAGTATAGAAATTACACAAGGAAGATGCACTGATTTCTCATAGGACAACATGTTGATTTTCTAATAAAGGTAAGTCACTCGAATGTACTTTAACACAGACAGAAAAAGTATTGTTTTCTTTTCCTTACTACATCATTCTGACAATGAATCAGAGCAACCTCCCAGCTCTGTGTCCACCGACAATATTTTGTGATATGACCAACATTCGATATAAGACAGACTTTATATTGTTTTCTATTTCATTTACTTATTACAGAACTCTAGGAGACTATCAACTTAGCATAAGTATTATATGCGTTACATTTTTACTTTCGTTTTCTTGCAGGTTGATACGTTATCTATGTATATTATTCCATCTACTTATATCACTTCTCTACTATACGGATCACTTTTGTCTCCAAATATACAACTGCCAAATTGCACATATCTTTTATGACACTGAATCAGAATGATGCCCTTGCATCCATCGGGAATATTTGGTGATTTGACAAACATTAGATATACGTCAGGCATTATGTGCTATCTAACGGATTATCGATGTAACATAAGACATATCGGTTACATTTATGCTTTCGTTTTTCTGGCAGGGTGATACTTTATCTAAGTGTATTATTTCATCTACTTACATCACTTGTTTACTTCTACAGATAATTTTTTTTCTCCAAAAATACAACTGCTATCGGCAATCAAGTTGATTAAGAAAATGGCTAGACTTGGTAGAAATACGTATGAACACGTGTCAGAAAACCGAGGGTTAATTGCGAAAGAAGGATTGAATTGAATAGGTTTTGTTGCGTAAAAGATCAAACCAGGTTGAGCAGAAAATTATTGAAATTAGGAAGATTTTTTAATCAGAATTATGTGCACAGTGGTCTATGGTTCAAAATGAAAATTACGCAAACAATAGAGAGTATGAATGAAGAGAGCAAAGGGGAAGTGAGAAAGAAAAGAAATTGGAAGTTTGGAATATATTTGCTTAATCTGGTGGAGTTTTATAGGGCAAAGTCTCCAGAGCTTCCATTAGATGTACTGATTTAGTATTGATAGCTTGTTATCGGAGTACCATGACAACAACAAATTAAATTACAGAAAAACTGATGAAATTGTAAAGATTTTAATTCTATTTATTTTACAACGATTAACGAACAAGTTGCATCAACTTATTTTATTGTCTCCCGTTTGTCCTCGTTTCGGCGTGCGGGGGTCCTTGCTGTGGGAGGTAACCGGAATTCTCGGAGACGTTTCGAGTTGGAGACAACCATTCCAACTGACATACATAGAGTTTCCTATTACGAATGTACCCGGATAGGAACTACCGTCATGTTAAGTAGATACGTGTAAACTTTATCAAAATCGATTAGGGTGGAACCCAAACCATAAAAATCATTGCTTGTAAAATGCAATTGTTAAACTACTCGGTTCCAAATCTTACACTGATAAAGAATATCGTCAGATTGGGTATATTACTACAGAAGTAAGGAGTATAATTTTAGCTTTCATATATTGTGAAAATGTTTGATCAATCTCTGATAATATCCTTCATTGGGTACCCTACTTATAAATCAGCACCAAAGCAAACGGTGGCTGTTTGAGATATGTTGCAATGAATGAAAAAGTTATGGCATTCTTTATTAGCAACAACGAAGAAGACAAGTTATGTGTCGGTGCCACAGGGTGGCGTATGATGAGGACATACAGAGATGTGTTCTTTTAAGGTAGTGTCAAGAATTGATCTTTTCATGGAATGTGTGATAAGTTTTGTTCGAATGGTTTTTAGGGTGTTACAATACCTTAACTTTATAAAACTGATGCAGACTTAGGAAATCCTGACTTTCGAAAATTATTGAAATCTAACGAGCGATGAATCTTCAATGTGCCAAACTAACCATTTGTAAGGTAACTCGATTTATAACCCCTCACCTGTCACTCGTGCCCTTATATTTTTGGTCAAAAGAGGAACATTCTTTTGGCTGCCTGGGTTAGATTTCGTATAAATTGTACCCCTGTCAACATCATACACATCAGAATTGTGATTCTGTATTTTAGCCTCAAAGTCCACCCTGGTCTAATTTTAGTATTTTGTATATAATCTCGGCATGTAAGAATTAAAGTAAGACATTCTGTTCATAAGTGTACGTCTATAGAGAAAAAATATACAAGAATTGTCTGTAAAAACGCATATCACTCATGCTAATGATTATTTTAAAAAGATTTAAGCAGTACGTCGGCATAGAACTATTATCATTTGTCCATTCAATGCTTCACACGGAACGGAGCCCTCTTATATTCCTATACGGTTCCTGTTTTTGAGACTACACGTAACTATTTATGTTCACTATACAAAGAACTACATACATAATTGTAGCCATCATAAAAGGTTTAATTGTCCCATTATTAAACTAAAACTTGAAATACCTAACTTGGTTAATCAACCACGGAAAAAATATTTCAGTTTTTGTTAGATGAATTCACTTTATTTAAAATTCAATTGATAATTTAAATTCCATTGGCCACAGTGACATAGATTTTATCTCAGTAATAGCGATCTTATCCAGATAATCGAAAATATCGCTAGATTTTTAAAATACGTATGTTTCATATGTGTCATTCTCATAATCTATGTTGCTGTTGTGTCGATTTTAAAGTCGCGCTAAAAACATGCACTCAATGCGGATATCACCGGAAGAGTTTCAAATTTAGCCTATGCTAAGAACTTATTACCATTGACCAGTGGGGGTTCTTACACCTGCCGTGAGGCACATGTTCTCGTTTTTTTTTTCACAATCTGAAAGCGATCTCTCTGAGGAGGAGCCATGTCGATACTTTCATTCCCATGATGCTTGTCTATTATTAGCTATAATCGCTATACATGTACATTATTGACATTCTTTAAAACAACCTTCGCCATTCAACTCAAATATACTTAATTATGTTTAAATACCCCTAATGATTATTATATCAATTAATTGTAAGAGTGGTAATGTTTGTTATAAAGCAGACCAGTCACGAGTATCCGTACAGCTGCAAATAATATATCATCGCTTTTGTTTACCTCTTTTAAATGAATTTTATAGGAATACTGATAGATCGTGATGAACTTTGATACTGTATGTAAGATGCAAAGATATACCTATCATGAAAAATTATTTGAATGATTATTCTGAAATAGATATGCCATACATTTATGAGGAACTATAAAGTACTTTATTCGTTAAATGGCCAAAAACGTGATAACCAATAGTAGTGATGTATGTATGTATGTATGTATGTATGTATGTATGTTATTGATTATATCAAGGTTGAGTTTATATTCTCCTGAATATATAATCACCGGCTTGAAACCCGACACATTTAAATCCTCTATCTATAGTATATGCATACATTTGATATGTTTGAATAGCGTATTTAAAATTGAGTAATGTCTCTGTCACAAGGTAGGGCAATCGGTTTCAATAACACATGTTGAGATTTTACAAAAATCATGAAAATAATATGTAACCAGTTTAAACATGACAAATAGGAATTTGCATCCTTGTAGCTTCCTTTATTTCATTATATTTCTTATAAAACCTGACCATCATTTTCGAAGGATGAAATGAAATATCACGTACATTATTTTAAATGTCAAATTAATACGGTCGGTGTATTGACATTATTGGCATTTTCTCAGATTCGAATTATAGGGGACATGACGGATGCCAGGCGTGTATCAAAAGTTGCTAACCCCTCCGGAGCACCTGAACTCATCCCCGTTTAGTTGCAAATATAACTGTGTGTATTACTGTTTGAAGTGTTGTCTGTTTTTTGTTTTGGCCACGGCATTGTCTGTCGTTGATTAATTGATTATTGGGTGTTCCTTGGTATCTTCTACTTTCCCCTTTTGTAGTATTTCTTTCAATTAATTGTTAGTTAGTGGTTGTTTTATCGGCAATAACAATTTACTCATACCCCACACAGTTTATTTGAATTTGACTGTACACTCATGGCGGTTATGGCCGGTCAGTAAAAGACCGTTATTCCTCTAGGACACCTGTGCCTATCTCAAGAAGTCCATGTTTGATCCGTATCTAAAAAAAACTGCGGAGTCTCCAGATCAACATTTCTCTAGTTTTATGCTTGTTCTTCAAATATCGAATTTATGCATTTTCACCCCGCTAGGTGATACACGATTTCCGTTTCATTTTTGTTTCAGTCTGATTTTGACTTGATTGATCATTGACAACCCATAACGAAAGGCAAATACATGTTTATGTCTGAAATATGAAATTCACTTTCCTTTAAGACGCTATATCCTACTTTTAAAATAACCTTTATTTGAATTGTTTTTTATTTACAACTGCAAGCGTATTTACCTTATACGTGCGATAGAAAGCTCTTATATTTCTTTACGTTTATCGATCTCCAGCTAATCAATATTCATATTTTTATATTTGAAATAATACAAATAGTTATCGATCCGGGAGCACTGAGAACAAACGTCTATAAAAGCAAAGTTCCCCGTTTCTTTATGTATATATTTGTGAAGTTTAACCCATGACTGGAGTATTTCAAAATACTATGCATTAATGATTATCGACAAGGCCGTTACCATAATCAAAGCCTTTCAGCGCAACGTATCACCCTAATTCATCAATTGAAAACTTTAATCTTGTATGTGACAAGGCAACTCTCTGCTTTATCAGTCATTTGCAGTTTGCTATATTTGTGCTTGTACATCGTGATTTGCAGTTGTGTCATTCCTCGTCTGTCCTTGCAAAAGCTCATTAGCATGAAGTGGTGTTCCGGTAATGAACAGATAGTTTAATTTTGTCGTGCCATCAGCTTTCGGAGATAGAATGTGCACTTCAGAGCAGCAGATGGTAGCTAGTACATTGGTTGTAGAACAACAACTGTTTAGATAATAAAGTTTCACTGTCGGTTACTGAGTCGCACTTACCACTTGTGATGAGAGGTCATTTCTTACTTATAAATAATTGTTTTGAGTTTCGATGTAGATTTTTCTATCCGCGGAACATTTGCGAGGGGTGTTGCACATTCTAAGATAATTGTGAATTCAAAATATGATTTAATGTAGCTTAAAAGAGGCAAATAGCTTGTTACTCTTTTTTGTTTTAATTAGATATCTCATTTTTTAAAGATAGAAATAAACTCTTTGGTTAAATGTTCGCTAAATGTTCGATTTAAAACTATATGCTGTTGATACGAGGTATATCAATATACTTTAGTGTAATACAACTTTAATGCGGTAATATATAAATAGGGTTCGCCGCGATTCAGTAAATAGTGTGTTTGTCTTCTGATACTTAGGTATTTGGTTTGAATCCGTGCTGCGGTTGGTCTTTCCTGTCTGTTAGGCGATGCAGTAAAGAAGAAGAAGATGTCGGCACGCGAAAGAATCATCCCTCTTCAATGGTCATAAATGCCGTGCATAGGCCAAATATGTCGCCTTATCCGGTGACGTCTCTGTATAAATAAAAGATTCTTGAGTAGGGGCGTTAAAGAACAGAAAAACCAACCGGCCAATTTGTAGATATTGTTCTTTAGAATATTGTTGAGATACAATGTGTGTAATTGTCAGTTGTGACGGGTGGCATAATAATGAGCAAATCATCTGTCTCTCCAATAGTCTTCTATTTTGCATTTTTCATCAACATGACATGAGTTATGCTATCTCTTTGGCGACGGAATTCTGGCTTGTTAATCGTTTTTACAGAAGATAATATATTTGAAAGTTTCTAAAGTTTTTATTTCCTTTGATTTAGTGTCTTTATCACAAATTGCAACTTCTACGCCGTTATTTTCAGATTTAATATGCAATGTAGATGAAACGGGTTTATACTTTAAACTTGTACTTTTATACTGTATAATCAAATCAAATAGGAAGTACATATTTAAAGATTAATTCTGTGTATAAATACTACGTATCCTATCATAGTAGGAGCCAGCACACTAAGATTTACTTAAAACTTGTTGACCACATGTGCCAAGCAAAGGCCAAATATGGAGCCCGCCCTACACTAGTGTAACTTATCGCCTACATATGAATGAAAGATTTTTGGATGGGACATTCATGAACAGTAACAACAACAAAAAGATATCTCTTGTAGCCGTATCTCGTTGACCTTGTGTAGATTTCATTAATCTATTCATGTAATTATAATAGCCTGCCTAGAGTTCGGTTATAAATCATATAGGATTATCACTCAAGACCGCGTCGATATTATGTATTATATTGCCATAAGCTCGGGTCGGGATAGGTTTTAATTAGTTCATTGACAGTAGTATTGCAACATTAATTATCTACTTGTGACATATTATAGCCATTCAAGCATGAACGATCATTATTGAAGAACTACATGTTTTCATTTCGAACTTTTTTTCGATCGAGTTACAGCCAAGTTAGATAAAGGATAGAGAAAATAAGACCCCTTTAGCATTTGAATCCTATTCAAACTAGATTAAACAAATGAAAGAAAGAAGGAAGAATCATTTTAAAGATCACAATTTTAGCGTTTACGATATGTGACTCCAGTGATCGTCTTCAGCAACAGACACGAATCATGTGCTGATTATTGCGATTTCTAACACGGATGGCAGTCTAGACAAAGTATTTAAACATTTCGAAATAGTCCAGAAATGCCGAATAGCGTGAGATATTTCTCCCATACAAATTGTTGTTAATGTATACACGATATCTAGTATCGATCGTTTGTTTTCTTCCACAACCATGAGTCATTTATGGTTTCTAAATAACATGTTTTCGATAGAAATAAAAATAAAATCTATTTCTATATGCAAAGCTAGACTTCGATGTTATCAACATTAAATGTATATATTCCAGATCCGGCGTATGTCTCAGCTTATTGATATATATATTTAGTAGAGACAACGCATGAACCTTCAAGTATAAATAAAAGTTTATGTATTATATATAGTCAAATGAAATGTACTATTGGTATACCCTTTACAGAATATAGTTGATATCTTATACACTGTATCAAGGTTTCAAATAGTCTAAGTGAGTTTTTTGAAATGGGTATACTTGACATCGATCTCACTTTTGTTTTAGATTTTCATCCCATCCTTTTCTCTTATACGACCCATACCCCCCCCCCCCCCCCCCCCCCCCCCCCCCCCCACCCCCAGACTTATTCCAGATTTCGAAAAATAAGTGACACGACAAGCGCCGCGAGTGTTACTCCATTTGTAGTTCAATACGTCTTGTTATATGTATTACTGTTTTTAGTATTTTCTCTCTTTGTTTTGCCAATTATGTTTTTATTGGATTTTTTTCAATTTTGAATGCCACCTTGGCCTCTTCAGACATGACTTTTTGTAAGAGTATGTAACGTACTGCAATGTTGTCATACGGTAAAAAGACATTGAAATTCAACTTCATGTATAATTTTGTCATTGTTACATCAGTCAGAAAAATAAGAATAAATTTCAAAATCAAAATTCCCCTTATAAACGAAAATCGTATTTGTTATTAGAAAGATTTTTATCATTCAAATTATGATAGTACATGAACAATCATTCGGTACGATATTAAGCATACTACATAGATTTGAAGAAGCAGTTTGAAGCAATTTGCGTCATATCAAAAGCATTGTGACTAGGCCATGTAATAAACAAAATCGAGTAAGCAGAAACAACGTTGTTCTCTGTTCTCATTATGTTTGATAAAAATGCGACTTTCTCTGTTCTCGCTCTATTAGATGAAAATGATTATGCAATCTAAGAGATAAGAGGTGCGTAATAGAAAATACTCCCTAGGAAAGAAAAATTATAAAGGAAAGATATACATTATAAAGGGAAGATATATCAAATATTTGTCTATAGTAGTTCCACCTCTTGATAAACCGAAATTAAAGTTGTTAACACCGTTTTGGTAAGATCCTTTACAGCCTTGCGGAATTACTTTTGACTTCATCGAAGGCAATCGAACGAAAGTTTACTCACATTAATTCGAACTCATGATCATTGAGAAATGGGGGAATCTTTATCGTAACAAGGTATTGTTACAGAAGACCTCGGTCTATATCATCTCATCCGCAGAGCACGAACGAAAAAAAGCAATTTTGAAGCTTGGACTGTAAGTTATCGGTTGTGAAACGGACCTTCTATTGCAGAACTCCGGCCGATTTTTACAAGAAAATCAATTGCTATTAATGAGACCTCCTACAGTTACAATTGATTTTATTATGTATGAAAACTTCCGGCAAAAAATGAACCCAATTATAAACCATAGACCACTATGATCGATCCGTATCTGGACCTAAAATAAAATATAGATATTATACTTGAACTACCTATTTGAAGCACCATGCTCAAACACAGGATTGGGGGAGGGGGCTTGGCGTGGCTAAGTTTTAGGTGTGTTAGCCTTCTGATCGTGGGATTCGAATTGTCTGTGGTTGCTTGTCCAGGGTGAGATGAAAAAGTGTCACAGTAGGTGCCGGCATGTTAAGGAACAATCATAACTGAAGGGTCAAAGGCCAAGCACAGGCTAAGTTTGTCGAACTTCGCCAGCATTGGTGAAAAGTTCTTAAGTGCGACCTTAAACACAATACAAATAACCAATCTAACACACATGAAACAGAGGCAACCATTTTAAATACTAGCGGACGTTATTTCAGGTAAAAAAGAAACGTAGAAACATATTAAGCTGTCAATATATTTTATTGCTTATAAAAGAAAGAAAATACGTTTTTACATAAAGATTTTTTTAAAAAAAAAAAAAAAGACTCAATATCCACTATAAACATTATAACTACACATTGTCCCTTTCGACAATGTTTCATTTAAACAGCTGTTTGAGGCTAACTGTACAAATATGTGCTACGTACTTCTGTAAGTCTATTATAATTAATACAACTCGTCAATGCCGTATCGATATGATTTAAGTGACCATCTGCTGCACCAATAAAAGCGAAAGTATGTGGAATTCAATAGATTATTACATTGATTGGCAGAAACAAAATATTGTTGAAAATACATAACAATCTAAATATATCCGTTCACTTGATTTGTTATTGTGGTCATCGAAGATGATACACTGGTGCTGTACAAGACTATCAACGTTATAGATAATTATTGAGGAAAAAAGAGTATCAACATTTTCATGACGAAATAAAACACCCACTCTGTTATGTTATTATCTCAACGATAAAGTTTGTTGATAAGCTGTTGAACGGAGTTTCTTGAAACAACTATGCGTTGCTAAACATTCCATCAATAATTTGATTTTCTTATATTTCTACCCTATGAAAGGTTGTATTGACAAACTAGACTGATGTAGACCGTTAAACTGTTACTGTGGTCCTATGATTTCGGTATGCAAAATCACACGAATACCCGCTAAAAAGACGTCATTATAATAACTAGTTGTTTCTTGACGTAATTTTCTGGAAGTGTGTATCATTTTGCCAACAAAAATCACAGGACAGTGATTAAAGGTGCAGTTAAAGTTAAAGTTGAATCCCCTGTGGCATGATGTACATTTTCCCAATTTAGATACTAAAATGTTTATGCATTTATGATTCATTTACCATCAAAATGAAATGCATACTAACCTTTAAATAGTAAGGTCGCTCACCAGAATCGAAGGCGCTTCTCTGTCAAAATCGCCACAGCAACAAGTAATTACAGAAATATTTGTTTGAATTCTTATATACTCTTATTCTAGAATATCGTTTAAACCTTACACTTTTTTAATCGTAAATTACAAATGAGCCTTAGACTAGCTATCTTTAACGATTGTTTTCAACTCGTTTGATTCTGCTTCCATTCATAGATATTCGAGCTTCCCTTTGACCATACGATCGGATATTTTCTTATAATTTGATAGATAATTGTTGTTTCAAGGATACCAAACTGTAAGTAAATATTATGTGATGATTAATTATCCATTCATCAAATCAAATAGATGACTTACACAGTGTATTTTTGATGGCGGACCGTTCGATAATTCCTTTATTCCAAGGGTCTACCTACTGCCCAAGATTTGAGTATTTAGCCAACGAAAATAAACCCCAAAACAAAGCAACAAAAACGGGAGGTATATTCTTCTGGGGTATAATAAATCTGACATATACAGGGTATTTATCTCTCAATAGTCCTATAGACAAATCCAGTCAAGTAACGTACAGGAAAATGTTGTGGGATCAGGTACTATTGAGTAGTGTTTATCCCCGGTGGCCGGTCACACCTTTAATG
The DNA here is from genome assembly GCA_016161895.1 of Pinna nobilis. Classification (NCBI taxonomy): domain Eukaryota; kingdom Metazoa; phylum Mollusca; class Bivalvia; order Pterioida; family Pinnidae; genus Pinna; species Pinna nobilis. The sequence goes on along the minus strand of JACSZP010005079.1, from coordinate 1,976 downwards.
CATCAACAAAAAACGCCAGTGAAACAAAGAACAATTACCTTAGCTATCGTTAAAAGATAATTTAGTTAAACGTTGTAATTTTAAACGAAGGCATTACTCTGACATTAAAATATGAGAAATGAAGATAGAAATAGCAATGCCTGATACTTTTTAAACGGTAATTATCTGTAAGCAGTTTTCTTCTGTATATAAAATGTTCATATGTAGAACGTATGCCCGGCGTATCCGACTATGTGTAAAATATAAAAACAGTGGACGCGAAGATAGAAATATATACAATGGAAAGTTGACAGTGAAGGACATCGGAACTGTTGTTTCATCAGACATTCCACTGTGGTCCCGAAGTGGATGGCTTGTATTTTAATGGGGTATCAATGGTTCGAGTCTTTGTGTAGATATGGTGATGAGATCGCCATCTCTGATTAGTTAGACCACTTATTGTCCAATAGAAATTAGAGGCATCAAAACGGCAAGAAGCGAAGTGACTTTTAGCGACAAGTAATTTATAAGTATTTTCTCCGAAACCCAATGAATCTGAAATGACCCGCAGGTGAACCGTTCAAGTTCAATATAGATCAAACCTTTGGACGATCGTTTTATCCCTCCATGTATATTCATTTGGCTTCTTGTACTCTTTCTTGGGAAATCATCCAAGTTTTCCTTATGGAGGACAATACATATTAACTACATATAGACGCATTTATCGCCCATAAGCTCTTTTACATCGGATCCGAGCAGGATTACTAATTTGTTCATCACTTCATGTAATTGTCACATTTTCCAGAGTCGTCTTGTAGTCATCCCAGCTTCATTTCAATATTCAGCTAGACAGATGACCGATGGCCATTTCGATCCTTTAATCCATCATGTTGACCACTAGCAAATACGTCTTTATCACTGTTATGCATTCTCTGATGAACTGTAAACTTTCGCAACCCTGGCATCCCTAGTTCGTTCCTTTTAATTAGTTTCATTCCATGTTCACTCTGTGTAACATTTATGAAAAACTGTCAGCCATCGATTGCGTGCTTTCACTGTCAATACCATCCTTGATTCCTGTTTTTTACGACATGTTCCTCAGAAGTCATGTGTTTCTTTGGAAGCGTGCTTGGACCCAGACTATAAGGTCGCGGATTTGAAGCTTGGTGAAGACTATCTGGGTTGCATTGGTTGTCGGGGACCTCCATTGCACTGTGCTCTGAATCACTTATTCTTCCATCTGATGTCAGCGCGGGTGCGAGCCTCGTTAGAACCCAAGATGATTTTGTGAGAAATTTTGCAAGTTTTGATTGTCCCTTGGTATCTTCAGCTATCACACTTTTATTTACTTACGGAAGGACGGTGGTCTCTTCCCTTGTATTTTGTAGCCGGGTTCTCTACTCCATCATTATAAACTGGCCGCAACCACATGACAGAGATTGTTGAGTGTTGCGTAAAGCATAAACAGTAAAAGCTGTCACATTCAATATTGTCACTGTTCATTATCATATGGCTTAATGGTTATTGGGATGGAGAATAAACAATGTAACGAATTAATAACCTCAAAGTTGTCTATTTTTACACACTGAACAATTTTCAGATAAGCTTTATTTATATCATTGAAATGTCTTCCTATTTGATATATTCCTGTTTTGCAAGTAAAACAATATAAAAGGACATGATCCAGTTTATTTTTATACATCAAACCCCTAACAGGAAGATATACTCAAATTACAATTGCAAGAGAACTAAGTACAGAAGGATACAAAAAAATCAAAGTCCTTAAATATGGCAAGTCTAGGAAAATGACTGTCTCAACGTGGAAAACAAATGCAAGTTCCTAACGGGATGGGGCCAGGTGTCCGGAAGGGATATCCAGAATTCAACGACAAAATGACAAGTTGAGAAATGCTGATGGTCGTCTCATCGTGGAAAATAATTGCAAATCCCTTAAGGGATGGGTTTAGGTGTCTAGAAGGAGTCAGCGTCCACTGCTG
>JACSZP010005068.1:3257-15538 GCA_016161895.1 Pinna nobilis | reverse complement strand
ACTACTACTACTACTACTACTACTGCTACTACTTCTACTGTTACTACTACTACTACTTCTATTACTACAACTGCTACTACTACCACCACTACTGTTTCTACAACTACTACTGCTGCTACTGTTACTACTACTGCTACTACCACTTAAGCTAATACTTACACTGCTAATTATACTACTAATAATGATAATTGATTTACATTTGACATGGTCATACCAACCTTATATTTTAACATTCTTAAGAGGCGAACGTTATATTGTTAAAATATTTCTAGGCATCGACCAAAACATTTTCTCGGAAACAAATTTAAGGTTTCAACTGCAACTGAACTTTTTTCTATCATACACGATATAACGTATTCAGAATTGTAAGTAGTTTCCAGGAAACACTGGACATGTTTTAACGTAGAGTTTTGTACACCTATATTCTCTCAATGCAGAGGATGAAACTAAAATCATTCAAAATGTTTTAAGACATCGCCGCGACATGATTTTAACGAGTTTATTAGTAAAGCTGACAACGTGATACTATTTTATCAGGATTTTCCTGATACAGGATTGATGCTGAAAAAGAAGTTACTTAACCAAGGGTTTCTTATGGTAAAATTGAAGTCTTCATATCAAGAGCTTTATGATCGTCATTTATGATCGCCATCATGACCTGGTTGATCAATAAGGTATATCTTTAAATCAGCTGATGAGAGATTTGTTAACCGTGTCACCTCTTCCCATTCTTTTTTCATTCATGGCCGAAAGTGACTTATTCCCGTACCCAACAGTATGTGACACGACGGGTGCCGGCCGCGGAGCAGGAGCTTCTTACCCTTTCCGAGCACCTTAACGCAACCTCGGGTTTTGTTGGGGTTTGTGCTACTCTGTTTTTTTGGTTTAACACGTCTTGTTGTATCGATTGATATTTGTGTTGTTGTCTCGTGTTGTTTTGACCATAATTTTGTCTGCTTTTGAATTATTGCATTCTGATAACCCTTAAGTATCTTTAACTAACAACGTTTTTAACAACAACTTCTTAGTGTTGCCGCGACCATGTTGATGCATACTTCGTAGTACATGGCTTTATGTTTTGTTGTCTCTATAAGATACAAAACCGAGGTACCACGTCACATTAGGATTCTTTCACATTAAAAACGCTTGCTGGTCAATGGCTCTTACTTTCGAACCTTGGCTGTGACATGGATCAACAATACATTCAAACAACCAACCAGTTACATAAATATAGGTAGACTCAAGTACCAGAATATCTAATATGCCTTACAAGCCTATCAAAATGCGTGTCGTATCACATATAATCGTTCTGCTAGTAAAAAATTGACATTTTCAGTCTTGATTTTGTTTTAAAACGCGCTACCACTCTACCTAGAAAAATTCCAATGTTCTTCATTCAACGTTTACAACCGTAGTGTTGAGTTTGAACAACATTTGTATCATCAATAATTCTTATCGAAAAATCTTTAAGTTTCATTTTATGAATTGCTACGGGCAATCAACTCTCAATTTTGTCAGATATTCTCAGGATTAAATGTTTGAAAATTCGCCAGTGGCTCATAACAATACTTAAGGACTTTCATCTCCTTAATTCCGAAATTATGAGCTTAAATTGATTTTTTTTTATCCATTCATAAAATATTCACGTAGAAAAAAATCTGCTTCGTAGATTTGTCAATATTTTTCACCCTTTTACGTGTTTTGACGCCAAATGCTGTCAAATACATCTAATACCAAAAATCACAAAATTTTAATTTGAAAGTGTTTGCATCATGTGAAGTGCAATAATGCAATCATAAACGCACAATATAGCTTTAAGTGTTTAATGATAAACCGAATAATCATTCACAGCAATAAAATAAAAAAGAGGTTGAAAAGAGTGGTAATCCCACAAAATCCCAACCACTGCAATGAATTTTAATTGTTAAACAAAACGTTTTTGTGAAACACTGATAGCCACAGATAGCAGCTTCTAAGAAAACCACAACAATGTTCATTAGTAGGTCAACGTCACAAGGTCAAGATCACGAGGTTGAACATTATGGTCCCAATAGAAAGGTCTACTCACAATAAAATCACATGTGAAATGAGAAAACCCTATCACTTACCATTCAGAAGTTAAGACCAATGTTAAAGATAAACGAACCAACAGCAGACAAACACATGGACAGACCAAATACTATACGCCCCCGAAATGCTGTTTCTTGGGGCATAGAATATATTAGAATATATCTGGAAAGCCATTTGAAAAACCAGTGAAAGTGTCAATTTTGTATGCCTACGGTATCGTATCCTTGTGTTGCGTTCAGATAAGTTACTTGTCATTATATGCTCAATGCTAATTTTTGTAGTTAACATACAGAAAAAATTTGAAAAAATTGGAATGTTGTAATAGACTCAGAGGCTTTAATAAAAAGTACAGAAGTCTTTCACTAGATATTTGAAAATAATAGGAGAGGTCAATACAAACAGCTGTGAACACAACATAATGTAATGTATCCTGCCATAATGCAAAATTAAATGACCTGTGAGCATTTTGTTCACAACTAAACAATCAAAAAATGTTTCACAAAACCGTCGTACTGACAGTGTGATATTTCAGTACCAAGGTATAGATCGTTCGATGTGATTTTACGTTGAACACAGATCTCCAGCACATAAAAAAGTAAGCAACTCTAGAGTGACACTTTCTCCCGATGTTAGGGCAAATCAGAGTTTGTCATCAGTGTTTAAAATCATATATCAAGTTTTTTTTCAAGGTGTCATATTTTTCTTGGTATCTTTTTTGTTCCCCTTTTGTACATGAAAACAATGAATAGACAATGCTTGCTTTGTATTGTTGCATACGCCTAATGGATGCAGATGTAAAGTTTAGACAAATGCATAGCGGTGGTTTATATTAAGAATGTGTTGATATATTTATGGGTCCGGGTTACCACACTTCACATTGCAAGAGTACATTCGAAACTTGAGAAAAAACGTAATAATGGCTAAAGTCTGACCTTAAAATCGTACTGAAAGGTGTCAAAAGCAGCGAGGCGTAAAACTGCAAAATCTCTATCAAAGCCAGCATAAATTACGTTTTTTCTGGAGAATATACATTGTGTCATTAGATCAAACCATGTATATTTGAAATAATTGTTTATGTATATCGAAATCTTTCATAGTCAACAGCATTTTTCACCAAACACTGAAAATATGTCTTGAAATTTTATTTACGAAAATCAATACTGACATTGATAGCCAATTGGAAAGGATGAAAGTATTGAAAGTTTTTTTTTTCGAAAATTTTAAGTAATTCTGAGTTATCAATGACATTAGAATATTTCTAGTGTTACTTTGAAATATTTGGATGTATCTAAACAAAAATGATTCAAGCATTTAAGGAAAAATACCCATCCATCCCTTTCGTAAATAAGTTTAGTTGCAAAGTCGCACCCCCATCAACGGAAAAAGTAAAACAAAATACATTTGGCCTTAGGAAAGTTTCGGGGAAATAAGGGACATTTTCTTTTCCTTAATCCCCGTGCATTATAACAATGCTTTATTTTTAAAAAGTTAAATTCTTCAGAAATTTAGTTTTGAATGTCAACCTTCTAATCAGAGTTCGTACTGATCGATTGAAAAGTAGAACCCTAAATAGATATGTTCCGTGCTTTATGGGGTTTAACAATTTTGACTCGTATAAACCAAACCTTTTGACTTCAAATGTTTAAAAGTTCTCACTCACTCATTCAAGACGTATTTAGATTCAACATCCTCAACTCGACATATTCTTAGTTAGTAATTTCTCTCAGATTTCATATTTGGTTTCTTTGCGATGAAGGTTCCCATTGATTTTGCTCTATGAGTCATTCTAAAACAGCAAAGCCAAAGAAAAAAGGAAAACACGACAGACTTCCGAATTTACGGAGAGAGTCATAAAAGCTGCGAAAGGCGCTATAATTTCATCATGCGAAAATTCAAATCGGTATCCGCACTATTATAGCTTTCTCGCGCTTTTGAAAAGCTGGGAATCCTGTTATTCTAGACTTTGATTAGATTTGGTAATAAAATTTGGGAGTAATGGGATTTATGTAAATTAATACTTATTTTTACCATAAATCATAGGTAGGAGAAAGGATATCGGTTTGTTTTTATTGCTTGATTAAAGGTTTTCACATCGAAGAGTGGCAAGTAGTTTAACTGGGCGCGCGCATCGGCTATTACACCTAGACAACCAATCATTTCGCTCGTCACATAGAGACAGGCTTTATCAGATTCCATTACAGGCATAGTTGGGGAGATTGAGATACTCGTCTCTCTTTCGTGCAAGGTGGTAAAATGCTCGGCATCGATTCCATTCTGAGTCGTAATAGTGTCAAAAATTTAATGATTTATCATCAACATGCGTTCTTTACGTCGCTTTCCGTTCCATTTTAGTCCCGACATTGACTTTTTCTTTCGTTTTTCACTACAGTTACTAATCTTTTATCATTGAACCTTACCCTTGTCAACCATTTCTAATGAATGATTTAAAATGCGCCCTTTAATGTCCTTGTTCTCTGACTGTCTTTGTTAGTCTTTGTTTCTGGTTTGTGTCATCGAACTAGTAAGTGAAATTCAAAATTATCGGAAAAAAAAGAATTTCTTAACATAAATCTTGCTTGTTTGCATAAATCCATATACATACTAACGAATATTGTACCATATGTACTGACCTATCAGTATGTATTTGTACGTATGTATGTATGTATGTATGTATGTATGTATGTATCTATCTATCTATCTATCTATCTATCTATCTATCTATCTATCCATCTATGTATCTATGTATCTATGTATGTATGTATATATGTATGTATGTATGTATGTAAGCATCGATGTATGTATCGATGTATGCAATGACGTATGTATCGATGTACCAATGTATGGGGGCCTCCGTGGCCGAGTGTTTAGCGTGTTTGACTGCGAATCGTAAGATCCGGGTTCAAACCGCGTAGCGCCACTCCGCGGTTTGCCATCCCTGTCTTTCGGATGAGACAGTAAAAACCGAGTTCCCGTGTCACAGTAGGTGTTGGCACGTTAAAGAACCCTCCCTGCTCTACGGCCAGCAGTGCCGAGCATAGGCAAAGTGTGTAGCCCTTCACCGGCACACGTTGATGATTCCATATGAGTGAAATATTCTTGAGTGGGACGTTAAACAATAATACCATACCATACTAATGTATGGGTCGAATTTAGTATCTATGTTTTTACTTGTGGAGGTAGGTATGATAGTTTGTAGATAAGGTACCTGGGTTGAAGGGCAGTCACGCATGCATCCCATATGTATGTACCTACGTACAATTGGACGACTGGTCAAATATGAACGCACGTTGTTACTTATGCATGGATTTTGAACTTCACAGATGAGAAAGTTACTTTCCTTTTTTTTCGATGAATCAAGCATCCAATATTTAGAAAAGCATGAACGAGACCCAGAACTATCCGACGTAGTTAAAATGACAAAGCACGTCAACTGGAAATAACCTGGTACTCTTGTTTTGAAATAAACTGAAGATTCAAAACAAATCGTCAGATATTAAGAACCCAATAATATATCAATAAAATGTAAGAAGAACAAGTAGCCTATCTTACGATTGATATATCTTTTAACTAAGCTCAATTTCAAAAGTGATTGAAACTACTAGAAAGTGAAAGGAAAAGGAATAAGAATCTCAAGTATTAGACAGCAATAAAACTATTTCATTATCGAAATAAAAAATTATTCCGTTTTTTTCCCCAAAAGAATATTTTTACGAGAAATTACTGTTGTCATTTATTTGATTGATTTTTTAATCGTCTTTAACGACTTTTGATGAAAGTTGAAAGAAACATATGTTTTTTTCTTTAATACATACTTGGAGTGGATTTCAGAAAAAAATAGGACTTTTTCCCCCGAGTATGAGGTAAGTATGTCGCCTCTCTTTGTAATAAATTTCCATACATAAACACACATATCGTAAATCTCATTTATGTCAATATGCGAGCCTCCTCTTGTAAAACATTATGAGCATTTGAAAAGGGACCACGTGACAGCGAGCTTCATTTTATAAGTTTCTTATTCCAAATAATGCTATTAAAATAGTTAGTGTAAGTGTTTATTGCAAATTTAGGATCTTTTAATCGCCGGATTCGTTTTCGGGTCCAATGGACTCAACTCATGGGAGGAAATGATTCAGACCATTCTGATGTTATCTTTATACCACTTTATGGTTAGAATACAAACGTAAATCATTGTCTCAAGTTCGCTCAAGTCCTTTTTTGTTTCACAAAAACTGAGGTTCTTACCTTTGAATTGCGAAGCCGTTCGAATACCCATGTACCTCGTATGGCATAATTCGCACAATTATAACATCAAAGACGGTGTTTACGACTTTATAAATACCAAGAACAATAATACATTACAGGTAAAAACACCGTAGATGTCTCATTTTGGAATTTTTACCAACACAAGTGAATTTCGTTTTATTAATGCGTCGAACGAGCCGGTTTCCGATGTAATATTTAGTATGAATTGTTTTGCATGTCACCTTTTAAGTAACTGATCTGATCGTTGGGTGGATTGTTAGAGAAGTTTTACACTTGTTTTATTATTCTTTAATTTTTCCTGAGATTTTTATGCCATTATTTTTATTTCTCTTTCATTATTGACGGCAGAAACAGATGACGTAGGTTCATAATGTTTTGAAAGATGGAAATAGCTAGTATACTCTTAAATTTGTTGTCACTCCTTCCTTGTGGTTCGGTGAAACTGTTTTAAATTTATGTTTTGTAGAGTTTCAATCGTGTTAATGATGCAGATACTAAACAGCAATTTCAGTAGTATTTCAGTTTCAACGGGGTAGCACTGGCTAGTTGGAAGATCAGTTAAATTTGCACACCTTTTAGTATACATATGCAACTTACGAAATAAAATATTAAACATTACATGTATTAATCAAAATTTAAGAACATATGTTTAAAAAAAGAAAAGTATAGTATTACAGTGGCCATTCTATTTGAATTTCCTTCCGAATTGCAATGTTTAAAACCTTTCAACTGTTATCTAGTTTCTAATAGTATGTGATATACATTCAACTTGCACTTTAAAATACTATCAACACTCATCCTAAATACCCGTGATTTCTATACAATATTATATCAAATTTCTTTGAGTAATTCTAAATTGAGTGTTCTAATGTTCATTCCGATATCTAAAGGTATAAGAAACTCAGGTGCTTGTTTCAAAACTGACATTCTTAGCCTTGTGATTAGAGAATAACGCTATAATTCATGAAACTTTCTCCTCTGGATCTTATCAGACTGTGGTCGATTGTAACGACGTGAGGCAGCTCGCCAGTGCTATCGTAGAAAGCTGGTAAGCTGGAGGAATATTGGTACTGTTTACGGATGCTGTCAGGGTTTTTTTTTCAAATATTGCTAAAACGTAATAAAACATACAAGATTGTCGATACATAACTTAAATATAAGACTTTTAAGGATTGAGGAAAAAACAAAATTGTAGCATACGTTTATTTCATAAATGTTCTTGATCCGTCCACCTCAAATTGTGTGACTTTTGCAAGTTTTGTTCCGATGTAGAACACGGTTTTTATTATTATTTGTATGCTTTCAACGCGATTGGTTTTTTTTTTCTTTTTTTTTTCTTTTTTTGGTTGAAGTTTCAGAAATTAAATTACGATCAATCTTAGTGGTAAAAACCGTTCAAATTCAAAAGTAAACTTTTTGTCAAAAAGCATCGCTATTTGTAACTTTTACCTTTCCATCTAAAAAAAAATGCTTTGATATTAGACGATAACATCTAATCGAATAATACTTAACAGCACTAACAAATAAATTTGCTCTTATTATCTATTACAAATTAAAAGCATGATATGTTGATTTGTTCTACAGTGTTGCGAAAATTGGTATGTTTTTTTGACAGAATATCTGTTTTTGAGATAGGATTAATGTGGAAACTGATGAAACATATTTCATTCGAAATTAAGAAACTTTCCTTCGCTATCGAATATATATTGTTAACACCGTATTTTTCTAGGCAATAAAATGTGAAACTTGACGTTCAATCGTTTTATCTGTTTGCTATATGGCTATGATTGTAATTATATGATATTACTCTTCTATTAAATGTATATTTCGTTAGTCAATTTATCTTAAATTAAAAACTATATGTCACAAACTGTTCTATTGTCCACAGCAAATATTTACTACTTCAATCTGGTGTAATCATAAATTGTTTCTTCAATATATTTCCAAATTTAGTATTGCTTATGTTATATGTACGAAAACAATGGTCTAGTTTTTACTTTTTTTCCAATAAAAGCAAGGCTGGCAATATTTAAAGGCGGAGTGTTTATACGGTATTGAAATTCAAGTCACTGTCATAGCTAGTGACAGAGGTTACATTTAGATTTACAGTTTCTCAGCACCAAACGGTATACAGAAGTAAGGAAGACAGAAAATAGAAAAAAAAATGCAAAAACTTAAACAACCAAATAGTGTACTTTCATAATAGTCAAGATTGCTCATTGAAATCCATTTGAATTCCATCACAGCAGATGTTAGGGGAACTGTATTTTGCTGTCATCTTAAGCTATGTTAGTCTACGGTATATTTAGCTAAGTAGTGACGCCGTTTAAATTTCTCCTCTTATTTCAATTCCTCAGGTGTACATTCTGATCAAACTTAACATTCCTAGAATAGTTTACAGCAAATGAATCTATGTACGTCTAGTGTGTTCTTAATAACACCAATACCATACATTTAGGACGTAATATTAGGGTTTTTGTACTATAATCTTACCTTACCGCATTTTTCTTGGATTAAACAAAGTTTATTGCATAGAAATATACATCAAATAGATTCGACACACGGTATCCAATTTAGATTAATTGCCATTTCCGTTTATCATTCATAAGATTTAATGCATGCCTTTAATTTTAAATATCTATACAAAATGCATAGGTGCAATAAACATACATGCATACCCACATTCGCTCAAATTATACAAATATGCACATTCACAAAGGTACACGTACACGTTCAAAATGAAATTGCAAAAGTTACAATGTATGTTCGATAATCCAAGTGATAATAGCAAGGCGGAGAATATTACGTAACGGTCTTAACAGAGGGGGAAAAGCAAATCTCTGATAGAATGGTACCAGGTATTCCTGAAGTGATCAGCTTCCCAGTTGGCATGCCACATTTGTTGAAAATGTTCCACGAAATCCCTACATGTTCATTAAAATGTCGCTTTCAGTTGAAAATACCATGTACTCCTGACCTTTTTTTTTTAATTGGTAGTCGCTTAAAATGGACATGCTCGAGAATATCAAACAACATCCTTGTACAAAGATAGAATCTTGATATATATCATTCACTTCCTTACATTGTGTAAATGAATATGTTTAATAGAGAATAATGAAAATGCTGAGGGGGGGGGGCATTCAAAATTCATCAAACCAGACTCCGCAATGGGTAAAGGCAGAAAGAGGTAACAGGTAAAATAGGTATATATACATAACAGCACGTAGAACTAAAGAATGAGTGACATGGACTCAACTCAAACCAGGAATGGACTCAGGTGCTCAGGAAAAGAATCTATATAATAAGGAATAATTTCTCACTTAGTATACCCGTCTTTGATTAAAGATAAACGGCTTATGTGACAAGTGAAATGGGACAACTAGCTTATCAGCAGATCCTGACCACGACCAGCGAATTTCATAGGTTGATATTCGCCAATGGATGTTTAGAGTATGGACATTTTTGCTTATCAGATCAAATCATAAGACCTTTTAATCCGGGCTCGGTATTTTACTGAACTCGTAGGGTTTTTCTGCGGAACATTTTCGACTGGTATGTCGGACTCCGTCCAGGCACCTGTTCTCATTCCGTCATGGGTCCACCCGTTTGAACATACATTTTTTCCCAACTATGTCCTATTCGTTTTTATATCACTTTAAACTTCGTTTGATTTATTCAGCGGTTCTTTATTCTTTTTTCTTGGGTAAAATATAACGTAATTTGTATTTACAAGTGCATCTACCTCTTTCTTTTTATTCTTTCACATTTTCCCCTAATTTATGTACCTTGTTTGGAACCCTCTAAAGAAATTATCTATGAAAATTTTGATGAGTAGTAAAATTCTCAAATAAATTCTAAAACCAATTGGTTCCTTCAAGTTTTTGAGTGTCGACAATGACCTAAATTTTATTAACCTTAAACCAGTTTTATGTTCATTAAAGAAAAATGCAAGATCATGACACAATTGAAAGGACGCACAACTAATTTCATTTATACAAAAAACCCAAGAGTGCTCAAGGTAGAATTATGTTATTGATACTAGCATATATTATGCATTGATTCATTCATACGTCGGAATGAAGCCGTAAAAGGCATTTGGAGAATTTATCCTTCAATGAATATTTATCATATAAAACAAAACATGGGCAGCATACCTCAACATAAGTTAATACCGCGTAAATGAACGATCCATTTAAATGCACTTCAAAACGTGTAAAACAATTATACTCTCATAAAACGGAAACACAATAGACATAACAAAACAGATAAAATTTACGGAGAATCAGGACCAAAGGTTCTGCTTCAACTTTCGTTTTTATAGTCTCATATAATTTTATGTGTTGATAATTGAATCGTTGAAAAAATATCAATTATGTATCGCAAGAACTCAACAATAAAAATCATATTTCATAATTGAGAGCACGAAAAACTTATTTTGACGAGTCTTAAGCTAAATTCTTGTTGAAGAGACGTTTTATGTATTTTTGCTATGGAGGTAAATTCAAATGACGCTCAGCTGAGGTTGAACCAGATTGAGATGAAAATTAATTTTATAGGTTGAACGTAAAATATAAAAGATTAACATGTAGCAAGCTGATATATTTTGATAACCCACACAAACAATCATTCATACGTGTGCATACAAAAACATACACAAACACCTATGTCTACATCACAAAAAACACGTGCCCCAAATCATCTTCTCTTACAACTACAAAGATGCATGCATGCAAATGTGCATCAAACAGGCAAAACCTACAAGTATGCATACACAAATACACCTAACATCAAAATCTTCACTCCATTAAACACATATGTCCCTATAACAAACCCGACCATCCCAATATACTATCGCAAACATATTTATTCATACCATCCGTACCAATACTGATAGCACAAGCAATTTCACATCCTTAAACCCACAACTATGTCTGCAAAAATATGTATTCACTAATGGACACAAATATATCCCGACAATTCAAATTTTAAAACCTAGAATAGATACAAATATAAATGCACACAGAACAATCCAAACCTAAATCCTCAAAGAAAATATATTACCATCTAACCACGCGCAAAAAAATTATCACCTCACCTCTGAACACAAACATATATATGCACACGTATACTCTCTTAAGTAGCAAACAAAAAAGAAAACAAAATATTTGTCACTTAATAATATCGAACGAATTCTTATTGATAGAATGTGTAAATAATAATATTGATAACGTCCTTTCATCTTGCATTTTGATAAAAAAANNCATCAAATATTTTTTAAGAGAAATGTATACCATTGATATCGCATTTAAATGCAGGTTTCATTTTTTGAAAGACTATAAATCATTAGAAACAAATATGTTTTTCTAATTCAAAATTATTGATTTTAACTGATTTAATCAATGCCATAACGTAGTCATTAACTCAGATTATTCGCGGGATAATAAACCGATTACGTCGCCTCGTGTGATCGCTTTTTGGAGCACAAAATACTCAAAATAATCATCAACTGCTTTAATGCCGATTCGAATGATATAATTCCGACTACTTCTGCAGTACTGAAGTTTTGCCTCCTGGAATATACTTATTTAAAGTAGTATTGATGTTGTCTACAGTGGTAAAATGCAGTGTATATGATGTACATGTTTAATGTAATGATAGTACAAGAATAGAAAAAATAAAAGTTATCATTAAGTCCGGAAAAGAAATTTTAATGACAGTAATAAGGACATTTTAAATTATGAAGATATCGATCCTGATAATGTTTATTATTATTCTTTTTTTTAATTTGATCATATTAATGACTGAAAGATTTTGATGATGATTATTTATGTTTTGATTCTTCTTTTTATTATTTTTCTTCTTCATCTTCATCTTCTTCTCATTATTATTATTATCATTATTACCGGTATTATTATTATTTTTATTTTAATAATAATAATAATAATAAT
>JACSZP010005066.1:0-12152 GCA_016161895.1 Pinna nobilis | reverse complement strand
CCTGGGTTTAAACATTTCCCATTGGGTTACTATAGGATTTCACATTTTAGACTTCATCTCAAAAGCCATTTGGCCAATTTCAACCAAATTTAAAAATGTATTACTCAGGTGACTGTTAAGGCCCCTTGGGCCCCTTGTTCTGAGTTCTTGCCGGAGGTGTAGTCTCAAGGGTGTTTCATTAATTACCTCAGTGATGTTTTCTAATTTCAGAAATTATTCATCATTTGCTTTATTTATGTTCATCATTTCAAAAACATTTCATCTTTTGCTTTAAAAATGCTCATCATTGTTCTCAGAAATATTCCATCATTTGCTTTATCAATATTTATCTTTTCCCAAGAAATATTCCGATGGTGATGGAGAGCATAGTCAATCTGATTCAGGATGAAGAAATGGTATGTTGAGTCACTTTTTGCTCATTTCTTGACAAACATTTATTGACTTCCATAAAGGCTTATGCAACCTATTGGTAAGAGTGTCAACTTCATATGTAGGAGACCCAGGTTCAAGTCTGGACTCTGACAAACCAAAGCTGTTGACATAATTAACATTCAAAATATATCACCAAATGATCTTGAGCATTTGAAGCCAAAGTCGTTGGTCGGTTTTTATCGGAATTTAAAAACTGAAACTTTGTTTCACAGTGGATGTTATAAAAATCCCTTACTGCTCAACAGTGAAAAGCATGGGCCAAAATTTGAAGCCCTATGTTTGGTTGGCCTCTCCGTATGACTGAACAATTCCAGAGGTATTGTATGGTATGGTATTGTTGTTTAATGTCCCACTCAACAATATTTCACTCATATGGAGACGTCACCGTGTGCGGTGAAGGGCTACAAATTTTTCCTATGCTCGGCACTGCTGGCCTTAGAGCAGGGAGGGTTCTTTAACGTGCCAACACCTATTGTGACATGGGACCTCGGTTTTTACTGTCTCATCCGAAAGACAGGGATGGCCAACCGCAGAGTGGCGCTACGCGGCTTAAACCTGGATCTTTCGATTCGCAGTCGAACATGCTAAATACTCGCCCATGGAAGCCCCAAAATTCCAGAGGTAAATGTATAACAACAAGAATAAAACAATAAAAGAAAATGAACATCATTGTATTCCACTGCAGTACTCTAGTCATCACTTAGTATATCTTTCTTGCACAATAGCCAAATACTCAAATTTCCCTGCTACTGCTGTTGCGCCGACAGAATGTGGCGCTTTCTAATTAGTTCAGTCAAAAATAACAAAATACATCAATTTTTGTAGCCATCACACATATTTTTTTCTATTTGTAGTGCATTGAATCATTTTCACTGGGCGACTCGAAACTGAAGAACCATCTAGCAGACATTATCAATGCTCTGGGCAGCAACATGACTCTCACACAGATAGACATCAGGTCAGTATGGGGGTCTGTCAAATCAGGGCTTCAGAAAAAATGTTATCTAAAAAACTGATGATGATTTTACGTGCGGCGTGACTACTTAAAGCCCTTGCCACACATCAGGACTACATGGGTAGCCCTGAAGCGGCTCCTTGTGTTTAACGTGCAACCAAGATGGAGTTTGTTACACAAGATCTAAATAACTCAATGAAGTATTATAATATGGCAGAATAAGCACACAAGATTCAAAAGGCACAGGATTTCCTTTTCCTGTTGAAAAAAGTAAAGGAAACAGCATTTGTTGTAAGTTTACTTGAATACTGACTCAGGAAAGTAAAATTCTCACTTTACATTGTAAATAAATACTGCACACTGTCAAAAAGGTTTTATAACTTTTCAAGCATTCTTAATCTCAAGTTTTCTTTTGCATTATGACCTGTGATTGGTCAGCAGGGGAAACTTACTCCACTTGATCGTACCTTTGGGTTTTTGGGTGTCAGTTTTTATCCAAAATTTATCACATTTGTATTTTGTCTCCTAATTCTTTTGGCAATTGATACTTTGGTATCTGGTATTCATATTTTGACATTAAGTCAAAATTAACTTTATAAAAAACAAAAATAATTTCATTTCAGTGGCAACCATGTTGGAGATCTGGGAGCAAGGATGTTAAGTAAGGCCCTACAGATAAACACCAAGCTACGCACCATTATGTGGGACAAAAACAATACAACAGCACAAGGCTTTGAAGACATCGCAGAGGCTTTACAGAAGTATGTAGATTACCTACAGGGTGTTACATAAATATAGACCCACATGTTACTCTGAAGACTGTCTGATTATATGCTTGCAATAAATATAAGTTTGTGTGATTCATATTACACCACTAAGTTTGTAATCCTTGACACACACCCTATTATTGTCACTGTTTTTTTTACCAACCTAAATCAACACTTGTGTCAAGTACCAAATGCTAGGGGCTGCCTTGACTCTGGTTAGCGTGTTTGCCTTCTGATTGTAAGGTCATGGGTTCGAATCTGCGCCACACTGGTGTTGCCTACTGTCCTTCAGATGAGACAGTAAAAACCTAGATTGTGTCACAGAAGGTGTTGGCACATTAAAGAGCCCTCCTTGTTCTTCGGCCATAGGTGCTGAACATAGGCAATATTTGTTGCCCTTTAGTGGCATATGGTGGTGACATCTCCATTTAAGGGAAAGATTCTTGAGTGAGAAATTTAAAAAACAATATAACCAACACTATTGGCTAAGTGCTTCTAAGAATTTCAGATAGAATTTTAATGACTTTTTCTTTCATTATAGGAACTTTACACTGAAGAAGATGCCTACCCCTATACACGATGCTTCCTCAGCTCTCCAGAAGCACCCAGAGAGGACAGGGACTGCACTACAGAAGGTGTATATTACATAAAGATATTTAGTGGTGTCTTACCTAAATCATATATGTGTTATTTGTGTCATAGAGACTAAGGTCTCAAACTTTGGGATTTTCATGGGAGCCCTATGGGTAAGATGTAAATGTATATCTCAACCAATCAGAATTCACTATTACCTGGAATCAAGTAAATTTTCATGTTTCTAAGCTCAGATGATGAATATGTTGTGAAAATTCTACTGAAGTTCAAAACTAATAAAAATTTGTTATACTGTTGCTATGACATTAAGTCCTGCATTTGAAAATTACTTTCAACATTTTTTTGTTTTTGTTTTCATGCTATATTTCTTCGATGTTCTATAGATAGAAACACTACTACAGAGGAACCACAGTCCTCAGAAGTACTCGTCTGATCAGGCGTATCGACTGCAGCAGGGATTCCTCATCAGCTCCACACAACAGGTGTGTTACTATTTTTAGTAATTATCTGTAATAAGGACAAGGCATGTTGGAACAGGTAGCTGAGTCGGTACAGCAGCTGTACTGTAAGTGGGAGGCCTGGGCTCGAATGCTAGTCTGGTCGTCACATTTTCAACTCTTTTTACTGAAGCATCCAACAAAATAACTCAAGAATTGTCAGCGAGTCTTGTGTAAGGTTTCATTGTTGGAAGTATTAGAAAAAAAAAGGGAGGAAGAGTGTGACGGGAAGTAGGTATGTCAGTTCAGGCAATTCAGTTGGTACAGCAGCTGCATGGTTATAGGAAGGCCTGGGTTTGAATCCCAGTCTTGGCGTCACTTTTGAATATTGTGTTGTTAAGTGAGCATATGAATATTTTCCTTAAGAAAATGGAAGATTGTTATAGGTACAGTTGCAAAAAAAAAAAAAAAAAAGAAAAACAACAAAATAGAATTACAGTGACTTGCCAAATGTATGCAACTTTTAATATTTTTCAGATAGACATATATTTTCTGCAGATAAGTTGATTTCTGTGAAATTCCAGCTTTCTAACTTTTTTAACTGGATTTTTTGAAAGCTTTTCTTGTGCAGGTGAAATATAGATGTAGAATTGTTTTGATTCCAAATTGAGATAAGCAATTTTATTTCTTAAGGCTTCGTCCCTTTCTTTCTGCCATTAATTTGGAAAACTATAACCTAGGGTTTGCTTTAAATGGCACATTAATTATTAAGGTTTGAGGCTGATACTTGTGCAGTACTTGTGCCATTCCTAGAAAATGCTTATTAATGCTGTAAAAAGCAAGCTTTTACACAAATTATGTAAGTATGGTGTCTTTTATAGAGCAAATGAAAAACCTGTGGAGGATAAAGCACATATTCATCCCCCTTACTCATCATGATAACAGAGCAAACATATAATCCAACAATAGACATGTATATATATCCTTTGACAAATATATAATACCCCCAAGACAAAAAGTTTATACCCCCATATCAAACACATAATTTCCCCTTTCAAGCGCACACACACATAACAAAACTTAGGGCCACATATCCTCCCATAAAAAACCCATAATACTTTCCATCAACAACATTCACATAATAAGTCTTCTCCAAGCACATACACATACAACAAACACATACATGTAATACCACCCCTCAATAACAAACACACAGTACATGTAGTCTACCCCCACAACAAGTACACAGTCCCTCAATTCCAAGATGTTTTGTGGAGAGTCTACAAAGGCTGATTGATTGTGGGCCTCGTATTGAAGGAGGTATGCAAGAAGGTTCTTTTTAAGTCATACTGTTCTCTGGCTTTATAGGGCTGTGTTCTCAAGGACTGGTCTCATTTTGTCAGTCTATATTGACGTGTGCAGCACTCTAAAGAAAACAAAACAAGTGGAGCTTTTGCAAAATGGACAAATTCAATGAAAGAACAGTGATCCAATATTTCCATAAAATTGTTTAACAATATATAATGATAAAACAATGTATACAATTGAATTTGAAATTGTCATCATTGTCATTGTAGCTGTTAAGATTTCCTTTGTTGCCCCCCCCCTCTCTTGGCTTTACTCATGCCATTTGCCATTATGCAGATGGCTAACGACTAACACATGCATAAGGACTTTTTAACTGGTGTAGGCTAAATTTGAATTTAGAACTTCATGATTTGTTTTCGACCAACTTGTTCACTCAATTTAAAAAAGAAATAGCAGTAAGTTTAATTGCCGTTCCTTACAAAAATGTGTAACCCGTACATGTATATGAAACAACAGCCATAATTGGTGGTGTAAGTATATTTATATGAACAGCAAAACTTGTGCTGCTGTCAGCATAATGGAAGAACAGATCATATTTTTGTAATTATAAATGGTGCAATTGGTAATTGGTGGTGTAAGTATATTTATATGAACAGCAACACTTGTGCTGCTGTCAGCATAATGGAAGAACAGATCATATTTTTGTAATTATAAATGGTGCAATTGGTTTGAGATTATGCTGCATTTCTTCAAACAGTGGAACCTCATTAATCCAGATGCTGTCGTTCCCAAGTTTTAAAATTATCTGGATAAATCAAGTACTGTAAATCCAGAAATTTTCACGGAACTTTATTTTGGCGAAAAAATAGACAGGTACTTATTTGCGGTACTATATTTTCGCGTGTGTCCATTACAGTTTAAAAGTTAATATTGTAAGATGCATGCAAATGTCAAGTTTGTATTTTTGGCGTGAACTTTATTTCCGCGTGTATGTGTTCTCGCGTAAATACGTGAAAATAAAATTATCGCGAATAATACCGGATTTACAGTATCTAGATTACTGAAAGTGAAACATACAAATTATAATGACCAATGCACTTTGACAATTTTATTCTCTGGAAGTTAAAGCTTCTGGATTAATTGAGTCCGTAGTAATGAGTCTCAACTGTACATCATTAAAAAAAGGTGTTATAAGTGTGAGTTTTAAGAGAGTCTAATTATCTTTAGTTAATTTGTAGCTTATTTTAGATGTCATAAATGATATTGGAAATCTAAGTTGATTTCAGAAAAAATAATCATTTCACATTATGTACAAATGTAGTAAGTATTAGAAAATAAGGCTTACATATACTAGGTCAGCTTAGAAAATGTTGAAAAATGATAATTTATGTTTTTCCCATCATTGGCAGATGTAATTTAAGTCCCATTCTCATGGGACATGCTTTCCTTGTCAACCCCAAGGGTGTTTACAAGCTACACATGCTACTCTGGAAGTGCAATGATACTACTTTCATGTTGCCAAACTTATCTGCACTCACATGGTTAGATTATATATTGAATCATGCAAGAAAAATAATCATCCCCTCCCTTGAGAGAATGACAGAAAAATCGCAGTCCTTGGCAAGCCTGGGGTTTGATAAACAAGAATCTTACCCCTCAGATTTTAGTTGCACCGTAAATACAAGGAGCTACTCCAGGGCTACACGAGTAGTCCTTGCATTTAACAAGGCCTCAAGTAGTCACTCCCCATGTTAAATCTAGTCTTAATTTGCTTAGCTAACCAAACCCTCAGATTTGGCTGGCCTTAGGTTCAATATTCAAGAATCTTACCCTTGGGACAGTCACAGAGATTCCTTTGTCATACCTTCAAGGAAGGGGAAGATTCTATCAATCGTTCTCAAATTGTATGTTTTGCTTTCCAAATAACGTATGAATGATGTAAATTATAGTTCTGAGACCCAGATAAGGTCTAGGATCTCTCTGAAGTGTACATGTGTCACATCTGTATATTTAACTCTTGCATTTGGTTGCAGATAAGTGACTTGAAAAATGACAAGTGCGGCATCAATAGGTATCTAAGAAGCATATTTATTTTTTCAGATGGTGGATCGACTGGTGGTACAGGTACAGGACACCATCAACGCCTTGAGTATTGGATCCACCGATGGATACAAACTGGACATAGACAAAGCGAGCAACATCATCAAAGATGCTGACAACTCAAAACAGGTACAAGAAATCTGAAGTTATTATGATTGTTGTGTTTTGGTTTAACATCCCAATTAAGTATCATTCACTAACATGGTACTAAGTCCTGTATTAAGAATTGGATTGGCCTTCACAACTTAAAAGAAAGTAATAAGTATAGCTGAAAATTTCCAATGCCTACAGTAGGTTGATGTGTATGAGAGCTGTTGTGGTTAGATGGTTAGCCTTTCACCTACAGATCGTGAGGTGGTGTATTCCAATATGCGCAGTGGAGGTAAAAACATAAATCAACATGATTTCCCCAAGACTCCGAGTGTTGGTCATCATATTGTGAAGTTATGGATTTGAGCCTGTGATGCAGCTGGTTTTCGAATGAGATTTCAAAAATTGAGGTCTTGTGTCACAGTAGGTGTCAGCAATGTGAATTATCCTCACTGCATAAAGGCTATAGTGCAGAGCATAGGGCTATTTGTAGCTTTTCACAAGCAACCTGTGACTTCTCTGTGTATGTGAAAGATTTGTTAGCAGGATGTGAAAAAGTAGCCACATTACACACAGACACAGCTTGATGATAAGAACTAATTATTGATTAATTATCTTTAAAGGAACATGAATTCCATAAAAATAAACATATTTAAGAAAACGTGACCATATTAATTTATAGAGATCTTTATTTTCTTTGTAGTTACTGCCAAGCTTACAAGACATTGCCATGAAGTCAGTGAGTGCAGGAAACCCCATCGAAAATAAACTGAACGGGATAGCAGCGGACCTGAAGGAAGTTCTACAAATGCAAATGAAGGTATTTCAAGCTTTTCTTTTAAATGAGGAACTGTCCTTTGTATCATTTGTCTAACTCCATGTCTTTTTTTCACTCTCCCTCTGACAAAGCTCAAAGGGACTTATAATTTACGCCTTTTCTGTCTGTCTGTTTGCCCATCACTCTATAGAACTTTTTTGTTGTTGTGCAAGTGTATCAATGTATTTGCAGATCCACTTCAAATTTTGCTCAGGTGAACCTATTCTTAGCTGAGTAGAAAGTGTCAGTAGAAGATACAAGATTCTAAAAATAGTAATACTAGATTCATTTTACAATTTAAAAGTTCCTGTATGTGATAAGAGAAGAGCAGCAAGGAAGAGTATAAGGCTATACCCCATTATAAGATTGAGAGAGAAAGATACAAGTCATTCGTGCATGCCATTTACACTAAAATAAACATTTTCACAATCATCTGTTTTTCTTTGTAGAAAACTGTAGAGGACATGTTGAGCTGTACATCCTCAAAGTGTCAATCTGTCACTTCAGAGAAAGTAAGTCATGTGACAGTCATGTGGTTAACATGCATTGGAATATATTTCATATGTTTTGCATTTGTCAGAGTGCTATACAGTATCAGTAGATGATATAAAGGGGTAACGTTTTTATCTTTCATAGTTGATTTCTTTGTTGAAGTTTACAACTATGAGTTTTATTCTCTTTTATATAAATTTGTTTTTCTGTCTTTTAAAATCACTTAAATAATGTTTTTAAGTTGGTAAAATCTGATAACATGATTTTTCCAAACAGGAAATGACATGGTGAACCCTTATCTATCTAGTTGCACAATGCATTGTTAAAAGCTTCTAACTTCCAAGTTAAAATTTCATCTCGTAGTTAGCAAACTACATGCTTTTATGCTTTTGCAGAATTGTTTAGTTATTTAATTATGATTTTTATCAAATTTATTTTATAGTTACTGAAATAAAAATTTTAACCATGAGCTAGTTCCTAGTTAGATTTAACAACGTATAAAACTGTTGTACGACAGAAGTTTAGATCCGCCAAAGTTTGAATGTAAAATCATATATGCCATTAAAACAATCTTTTTTTTCCTCAGAATTTCATAAATGAACTTGTCGGTGAATGTACAGATAGAAGTGCCTTGCCTAAAGACTTCACAAAACATTTACTTGATGGAGTAGAGACAGATATTTTCAATAAATTAAGGTTTGTTGTTGCTAACACGTTTGATTTTTGTTGTTGTGATTTTCCCCATGGACCTACACAACAGTTTTGCTTTCCTCAGTAAAATTCTGGTTTTCTTTGCTTTAATGTTTTTTTTAAAGTTTCCTTACCCGTGTGATGAAAATGAATATTATGTTTGTGATTTGTCTAAGCTAAAAAAATTAAGGTTTTTTGTATGCATTGTTCAACAATCCCATTTGTCTTATGGACATGTAAATCTTGGCACCAAATAAGTAAATATTGCATTGAAGTTGTGTAGTGAAATTTCAGCTGAAATTAATTCAACAACAGTTTCTTATAATACCCTATGAAAAACAACACAGAGCCATTGTATTCAAATGAAAATTTATTTTAGCTGATGAAATATGTTAAACATAATGTACTATAGCATCTGTTCCAATAAGAAAATCAGAATACCCCGAGTTTCTACAACATGATATACAGTCGAATCTTGAAAACTGGAACGTCGATCTCTCGAAGTTCTCTATCTCTTGAAGTAAAGATACAGTNNGCAGTCCAAAGCTTAAAATAGCTGTGAAATATCATCTCACTCTTTTAAAATGCCAATTTTCGTCAGATATTTTGATTACCGGCTTTATTTATCAATCAAGAAGACAGCATTGTTAAATAATTAAAGAATGTCTACCAAATGACTGCGCAATAAGAATAGTGTACGGAAAAGGGAGTGAATAAGAGGTGTTTGTGTTGGCGGAATAGCCTTTATCTTGAGAGATATTGTATTTTGGAAAACTCGAAGTCTCGAATTTTACCAGCGGTCCCGAGCACTTTGAGTTTTCGAGATTCAACTGTATATGTAAAACAAAACTTCCACACATTTTTGGGGTACGTGATTCTTTATTTGGACAAGGAGATTTCAAAACCACCTGACCTGTAGGGCAGGTAAAGTTCCTATGATTGTTGACCTCTGTGATGACCCTGCATTACAGTATGATCTGATTTTTTCCTGGGTGATTTTTGCATACAAATTGACCTGATTTTTAAGGATTTTTTTTTTGCATTGTTGTGAGTGTATCTTAATACCCCAAACAAGATGTTATGCACTAGGTAAAGGTTATCTAGAGGTACATGGGCTTCTTGCCAGTGGTAACATGCCCCCTCCCCTTGAATATCCATGCACTAATCCCATTCTCATACACTCTTTATTCATAATTGTAGCATGCATTAAAATTTTGATGTAAATTCTTATATGATTCCTGGTCCTTTTGGACTGTTTGTTGTTGTTGTTGTCGTATCCATGGTTTCCTGTCAACATTTCAGTGAACTGAACCTTGCCGTTGCTGCCCATATCTCAGACTCAGTGATAGACACGGTGATCGAATCTCTAACATGCAGCCACAAAGACTTGGTGAGGAACAATTCATACTAAGGACTATTTAGCTCACCTGGACAGGAATTACTATGGGATTATAAATCAATTGTGAAGTTTACCTTTTGTGACTTTTTTGGGGTGAAGAAGGGAGGGAGGTTAACTTCTTATTTTGTGGCAGTCATAACACTCTTTGAAAGAAATATTTCATATCTATCTCTTGTTCCCTAATATTATACCTCATCGTTTTAACTTGCATTTGCTTGAAGTACAGTTCAAGTTTAATACAAACTACATAACTCAAAGTATATCAAGATATATTTTACAGACAACACAAAACAAGAAATTTAGCTGTCTCAAAATTTCGAGTTAAACAGAAAAATGTTGTCCACATTAAACGTAATTCTGCGGTATCGCGTTATAGTTCACATTTGATAATATATACAAGTTATACCTCCAAATTTTATTTTTGTTTAAATGTTGATACTGTCATCATGGTTGACATTTCCTCAAGGATAACAGAAAAGGAAGTTTGTGTACAATTGAGCATCAATGGTATGAATGCCATTGTTCTTAAGCAAGTTTTCCAGATAAATGATTATTTTCCAGATATCTGAAGCAAACCTCTTACAGTAGCCATTAAAATTCAGTTCCGAATAAAGCTAATCCAGAATCGGAAGCATTCGGATTAGCAAGGCTTAACTGTACATGTATTTCATATTGTGTGGTAAGAAAAGCTTAGATCCCTCTCCTGCCATCTTGTTTGTTATTCCATCCATCCATCATTGTCTAAACGTTGTTTGCCATGCTTGACCTAAGTAACATGGTATGGTAAATGAGGGATATTTGTTCTTGTATGTTATTGTATCCTGCTCAATGTGTTGGTTAATCCATTTAGATTATGGATGCAGTTAAGCTATTATAGCCTTTTCAATGACACCTTTTTCTTATCATTAATATTGTGAGGTATTTTGTCTGATTGGAAATACATAGAAATTTCATATTGATGTAAAGGGAAATTTTTTCAGTGGAAGGGGTCTCTGCCCAGAATGCTCCCAAATGTGGTGTCAGATGTAACTACTGAGAAGGGTGTGTGTATCAGAAACTATTACACATGAATATTTTGAAACTTCAGTTCCTAAGATCATTAACCAGTTAAATGTGGCATCAGGACTGGGCATCATAATACTTGAGAATTTACTTAAGTCAGAGTATTTTCTGAACTCCAACTTTTCAGGCAACCAGACTTGAATAATATAGCTGAAGTTGAGTAAATTTTCAGACTTAAGTAAATTCTCAACTTTTGTGGTGCTGTGCCCTGGACGAGTGAAACATACTTTTATCAATGGCAGATGTAATTCAAAACTTATGTTCCTAGTAAATATCCAGAAATTTTGGAGTGTCTAGATTTTCTAATTTTGTACACCACAAAATAAGTGGTGTCTGGATTTATGGGGAGAGGGCTCGATTTGACAAAGACTTTCATTTATTTAAAACTGATTGAGAAAAAAGTAGATGATAGGTTTCATTTTCTTTGAAATTTACTGCACCTTTTACAGACAAATCATCTGAAGAGGAAGCGGAGCATGGAAGACAAAGGCAAAGATGAGGAAAAGAAAATAGAGAACGAACGAGAGAACCAACAGGAAAAGGCTGAGGAAGAAGAGAACGAAAAACCGCTCTTGCGTATCACCATACCTGACGACTCACCTGTGGTATGTATTACTAATACTGCAAGAAAAAAAATGTAGAAATTTTTTTTTCTATACTGATTCATTTTGTTTCTGTTTGCAGAGCTTGCTGGTGGCGGCCATTTTCTGATATTAACATCTTGTGTCTTTAATATTAATAAGGGTTCTTCCCCTTTCCAAAATAAAATAGTTGTTATCTCCATTGTTTATCAAAGCAAACATCATATAACGGAGCTAAACCACACATATGTTTGCTGTTTTGCTACAATTTCACAGTAGAGTGCTAGTTACTGCTAAATTCTTGCAGGGGCAGTGACATTTTGCTCCCTCTAGTGGTGCCTCAAAATTGCTTCAAAAAGGGGTGATAACAACGTTTTTTGGAAAGGGGGATAGGGTGTGTAAAGGAGTAACAAATTATTACACTGAAG
>JACSZP010005061.1:692-11833 GCA_016161895.1 Pinna nobilis | reverse complement strand
ATATATATCATGCGGAGATGTTGGTTGTTACCATCTGTTGCCCTGCGTGGACAGCTGCGAATTAAATCCACATGTTTATATCTTACCAAAGGTTATCTACAAACAGATTTAGAACGCCAAATCCTTATAACGATTTTTCTGAGATTTCCGAAAAGAAAAAGAAAATCAGAAATTAATCGCCCTTCATCTCCGATCTGTATCTTCAACTCGATGCCGGTCACTTTAAAGGAAGAGAGGGTCGCCATCTTGAAAACCCCTGGCTTTTTATGTTTCGGGGATTTAAAACCGAAATCCCAGGTGGGCTATAGACTTGTCTTTACGTATATTTCATATTCATCTTGATAAGCTAGATAAGTGCGTAGCGTCGACGGCGCTATTAATCCTTGTTAACCTCTACCCTTTTCTAACAGATTATGTCTGATTACTGCCCCTTGCGGAACGCCAGATTTTATCTCGCTAACATGCTTTACAACTTTAAAAGATTCCAAAACAACATCCGCATCATGAGTGAAAAGATGGGATGATAAAATGAAGTGGAATTAAGTATAAAAGGAGATACGATACGATTTCACTTCTGAAAAAGATTGTTCGAGACAATAATACGAAGTGTATTCAATAGTTATTTGAGTTGCGATTCATCTATGAAGATAACTCAATTCTTTTCTTTACCATAGAAACCCAAAATATCAAATTTAAACTTTCCTATTATGGCTAAAAATGTCGTTTTCTATGGGTGAAAGAGTCGTTAGAATAACTTCGTTACTTTTATTTTTTTTTCTCAAGGGTATTTTGACTGCAAATTTTAAGATGTTAACAACTAGTAGGCCTAATGGACACAAAGTTGTGCACATAAATCGGGAGTGCTATCGGAAAGCGATTTTCAAGGCATGAATTCAACTGGACTGCCCTGACAGGCTGACACCTCCCCCCCCTTTCAGTCGTCGTCCATCGTCCGTTGTTAGCCTAACATTTGACTTCTTCTCAAGAACAACCAGTCAGATTTCAACTAAACTTGGTAGAAAGTAACCTCATATAAAGTCGCATAAAGTTTGCGGACGAAAAGGGGCTACTTGTTTCTTCAAGGGCCTCCAGAAGATCGAAGGGCCA
The DNA here is from genome assembly GCA_016161895.1 of Pinna nobilis. Classification (NCBI taxonomy): domain Eukaryota; kingdom Metazoa; phylum Mollusca; class Bivalvia; order Pterioida; family Pinnidae; genus Pinna; species Pinna nobilis. Next base: position 10,726 of record JACSZP010005061.1, on the reverse strand, counting down.
ATAGAGGGATAGAATTGACACGTGTTCAGTAAAACTCTTCCTCTTATGAATCGGTGATCAGATTTCTTTCAAATTAAGATTACTTAATTACTAAGTCAATGTCTACAAAGTTTGCGAATGAAAATCATATCGTTCCATAAATTTGCCACTAGAAGGCACTTAAAGTGGCATGGGATACTGTCTTATGGGACTGCTTTGTTAAATCAAAAATATCTCGGAAACTATTGGGTTTTCAGTTAGTGCAAGAAACTGAAAGCCACAAATGAGATCTACCATCCCATGATTTTTCAAAGTCATCTGGTCAAAGGTCAAGTTCACAAGGACAATTGATACTTTAAAAAGAACAGTAAGATCCAAATATCTCAGAAACTATGGTATTTTCAAGATATAGATAGGCCTAGAGTGAACAATTTGTATATACCCAATATTGGGTTAGACCATCATGTGAGTTTACAAGGCTATCGGGTCAAAGGTCAAGATCACAGAGATAATTGAAATTCTACCGTATCAGTAGGAGCTCGATATTTCAGAAACTATTAGATTTATAATATACAGTTACATGAAGTGTGCCGAAGAGATTTTTAGGCAGTAATGAGTTCTACCACCCTGTAATTTTCCTAGGTTATCGGGTCAAACGTCAAGGTCACAGAAACATGGCAGAAGCTGTTACAAAGGAAAATTGTCTACTGTTTATAAAGAGAATAAAATCCGTTAGGGCTCCTAATTGACATATTGTCTCTGTAATTGGGCCTCTTGCTACCGTCTCGTCTGAAGGACAGGAAAAGCCAGCTGCCTCCGCCGAGTCGTCAGTCAACATGGGTCAAAATTTTTAAATCCAACATTGCCGTCGGATTGTTTTGATGCTAGATACAGCCATGTGCGGATCTAGAGGGGGGAGGTCCAGAACCCCCTGGAATCGACAAAGTATATACAATTATTGGCCATTCATGCTTAGATTCTTATTTTAGCACGGTCATTTTTTCCTCAGTAGACACAAGTTCGACTCCCCCCCCCTGGAAAATTTGGACCCCCCTTCCTGAAAAAAAAACTGGATCCTTGCATGACAGCTGAAATAATTTGAACACATTCATACTACTAGTCTCTTGTGTGGGAGACCCGGGCTCGAATCCAGGTATCGCCGAAAATATTAAAAAGTGGTGACATGCCAACGACAAGGGTCGCTTGCGGGAAATCGAATACGTGTAGCGACAAATCTGAGTCCCCAATTGAAACAGTAATGTTTAGTTCGCCAAGGACTCGGCATTAAAGTATATTATGTAACAAGTTACTGATTTAAAGTCGTTCGAAATACATCATTGAGAACTCTAGCCACATCAAAGTAGGCCGTGTTGGCACTTCAGAATAGATCACCGCTCGATTCCGACCCCGACGATATATTTGAAAAAAAAANNTTTTTGTAACATAAAAATTACATTCACTTTTTCAACCGAATTGACCGCCATACTGAAAACAAGTAAATCTACGACTCATGAAATTGATTAATCGATGCAACATATGAAAACGAAAAGAATGAGTGATAGTTCCTAATTACAGATATCAATTTCGTTTTTAAAATCTGTGATCACGTAATTACACTAAGCGCGAACGTTACCGTCAACACTCTGAAATAATCGGAAAAGATTAGCGAGGCTGAAGTCAATAAGAATAAAGATGATGTTACTAAAAAAAGAGTGTTGGTTGTATTGTTGTTTTAAAACGTCACACTCAAGAATGAGTGTACCGATGAAGGGCGACAAATTTAGCCTATGCTCGGCACTTATGGCCGTTGAGCGGGGAGAGTTCTTTAACATGCCGACACCTACTGTGACACGGGACCTCGGTTTTTAATATTGTCTCAACCAAATGGTGGGGACTAAAATAAGGGTGCACAGGCCGTGTACCGATTATGTTTAGTGATGTTATACTTTACCATTTCAGTAAAATAGAATATCGAAATAAAGAAAAGGAAATAGAGAGCAACAAAAACACACTGCAAATATTGCCGAAAAAAGTACAATGAGATTGGATTTTATATTTCTTTTCTAAGGTATAGTTCCGGGGAAGTAAAATTAATCAAAAGTATGGGTAAAAACCTAAAAATCTAGAAGGTGGGATAAAACCATTTTTATGTACATCTGTTTTAGACTTTTATTAAATATGCCAGTTGATTACGTTCTAGAAAAAAAATGCAAATAAATTACTTGTTATAAAGTCTTGTAGATCCCTATATAGGCTAGAACTATAGAGAGGTTTTGGGAATAAAATTATCGTGAAGAAAGCCTTCCACCATATTAACTGAAAGATTGTCGAGAGTGGTGAAAAAATAAAATGAAACAAAATAAATTTTTAAAAACGCATAAAAGAAAAATAAATTGATTGTTGAAGCAACGAATATTAAATAAATAAATTGGTTAAATCAATAAATATAGATAACCAAATTAATGAATGACGCAGTTTTAATTAACGAAAGAGGTCAGTTATTAATTTTATATTAGTTCAGTGAAAATTTACATCTTTTGGTTTTCATGATCAGCAACATCAAATTTTGTCCAGTATTAATTTTGTTATGGATTAAAATGAATTTAAATACCGTTGAAGTAGATCGAGGTAAGCGACAATAAAATGACAAAATATTGAATCAAAGACATGCTATATATTATTGAGAGAGAGAGAGAGAGAGAGAGAGAGAGAGAGAGAGAGAGAGAGATGATCAATTTGAGGGTAATGTATCATAGCCATTGGTACGTTCAAGTATTGTGATTTATCAAAATCTATTTTTTTTTTCATTTTATGTTCTTTTTTCTGTAATAAAACAGCATTAAAACTCCATAAGGTAAAATGTTATCGTAGACAGACGCCGAGTGGGAAAAAATCATCATCTAATCAGGCGAGTTTGGATAAAATCATTCACTCCACAGTCGTTTCTGATACCAAGTTTTCTCCATCGCGATACTGGCCAAAGGGAAGCAACTCCTATAACATGACAAATAAACCTGTTTCAGTTTGTGTTTTCAATAACTAGTCGATACCGTTATTTGTAGTCTTAAAATTTGCTGATGAAACTGAGAGGTTTGACAATCCAAAAATCCAACGATACGATTGTAAACACGAGATTTAAAAATAAAATTATGTATTTTTTCAGATTTAGACTTTGTACTTTTCGAGAAAGGTATGGTCTTATGGATCTCATGCGCGGATCCAAAGGGGGCCGGATTCCCCCCTCAATTTGCAAAATATATACCAAAATTTGTCAATTATGCTCATATTCTCATCTTCACAAGGATAGGTCTTTGCTTTTTACGAGTTGAACCCCCCCCCCCCCCTGGAAAAAAATCCTGGATCCGCGCATAGATCTGACAGTTAATTTCTAAGTTTTTGGAAAATTTTTCGAGGAACAACAGTTTCGTTATTTCACATGTCACTGAAGCTGTAAATGCACGGATGCACGAAGCTGCCATGCCTCTTAATAGCTACTTATGTTTTACTTACTTTGAGGTACAGCCGAAATTGAATAAATTTCAAAACAGTTTTTGATATCACACCAGATATCATTATCCTAACTTGGACTTTTTTTTATTCAAATCATATGGGCCAATCGAAATAAATTGAGCTTTGAATTGTCAAATTATGGTGCCATTTTAAAAAGAATCTTTATTCCTGCTTGATATCGTAGGGTGTTCTTCGTTGGTTGATTATATTGTTGTTTAATGGATCTCTCAAGAATCTTTCATTTATATGGAGACGTCACCGTCCTTTATCCGGCACTTATAACCATGAGCAGTCCAGGTTCTCTAACATGTTTTACTATCTTTTCCGAAGTATAGAAAAAGCCGAGTCTGCAGCATGGATTCGAACCCGTGACCTCAGGATCAGACGTCCAACAGGCTAACCAAGGAGCTACAATGACTCTCAATTTGTTAACAGTTGTATTGATGCTTTACTGCACAAAAAACTGTCATAAAGTTGTGCTAAATAAAAGTTAAGTATTTATTTAAAAACATGTTCATTTCAGTTTAACCAGCAGCTGCCTGAGAGGTACTTTCCTAATAGCCGAGTTTTATGTAAAACTTAATTTTCAAAGACATCAAAAGGATGACACGATTCAATGTCATTGCAACTTCATACATACATGTACATCCGCATTTCCTATGTAAAACAAACTGCTTGCAGCTTATCTAGTTACAGTACTGGCTGTGAAAGGTACTCTGAACTTGAACTCGCAACTCAGCCATTGTCAAATTTTACCTCAAAAATTTCATTTCATAGACCCGATGGTGTCTGGATTAGCATTATAGATGCATAATTATGTAACCAAAAAATCTAATATTTATGTGATCATTACTTTGTGCACTTGAAAGATAAAATATTGTGATAAAGACCATCTGGTGTTGTTTAAAGCAAAGAAACTAGACGTTTAAGTTAGATACCGGTTCTGTCACATCATAAACTTAGCTATATATTCCCTTTGATCGAGCTTCATCTCCCTGTGTAAAAAAAATATATATCATAAGCTATCCTAAATGTGTTCACCACGCTTTCTTATTTAATTTTTCTTCGAATTAATGGTCCGTAAATTTCTTTCAACAAGACACAAAGAGAACATGACTGAAAATTTGACTAATAGTAAAATACATGTATAATAAATGTACATGTAAATGTTTTTGTACTTGTATGGTAAGGTCAAACCATATTGAAATTCGCTTCTTTGATGTGCTTTTTTAATCCCTGGCATGTCAAATAATGAGAGGTGGACTTCACCTGTTAATCATTTACTAGTACATGTATAAGCACTAATACTAAAGACCACTCACATTTCCTTTCCTCAATCACTAGCACTGTTTTTTTAATCATTGTATGTACTGTTGTTAAACATCCAAATCAATTATCTTTTACTTACATGGAGATGTCACTGTGTGCTGGGCTGGGCACCACAAAACCTCAGAATTTACTTAAGTCTGAGAATCTAGTCTCTCAGCCAATTAGAATTCAGGATGAGCTGGATTTGAGAAGCTTTTCAGACTTAAGTAAATTCAAAGGATTAATGGTGCCCAGCCCTGGTGAAGGGAAAGAAATTTTGCCTATGCATGGCTTAAGTGCAGTTCTTTAACATGCCTCTGTTTTTACTGTCTGATCTCAAGGGGAGGGACAGCCAACCACAGCAAGGATTAGATTTGAACCTCGGCTCTCTCAATCAGAAGACAGAAACGCTAAGCATATTCTAGCCCAAGGAAGCCATGTTTTTTTAAATCATTCAACAAAACAATGATTTTATATTCCATTTTATTAAGAATAAAATATAATCCCTTGTAACAATCATGTCAATATTTAAAACCCTTTTGTAATTATGACAGCCACTAGCTGCTCATTCTCTTTTTTGTCCATAGTTCAGAGTCGTTATCACTAAAGAAACAGAACCGATTAAACTTTCCTCTGTGAAATTTCAGACAAAACTGGTCACACATGTATCTACAGTATATCATAGATACTACTGTACACATACCAATAGAATAATTACATTCTTAACATAATTTTTAGAAGAAAGATATTTTTTGCATTTATTAATATTTCTTGATATAAGTGTAGCAATAATTCATACTAAGTAAAACTTCATTTGAGTTGCACTTTATGGAGGCCTTTGTGGCCAAATGGTTAAAACATATCATTCATTTCTCGGTCTCTCAACGCTAGTCAGTGTGGGTTTCAGCCCGGTAGGAACCGCAGTTGATATGTGAGAATGTTTGCCAGTTTACTTGCGGAAGGCGGGCGTTCTTTTCAAAGGTACATTAGTAACCAGGCTCCCTCCCTCTAGCTGTCACTGTATGACTGAAAGATTTTTTTTGAGTATGTGGCTAAAGCAAAAAAAAAAGTTGCACTGTATGGGCAAGATATGTCAACATTTGCATACATCTATTTATGAAAAACTCAGATCAGGCGTCCCAAACAAATGCATCCAATGACCGCTGGTTGATTGTATTGTTGTTTAACGTCCCACTCAAGAATCTTCCACTTCTATGGAAATGCCTCCAATTGCAGTAGACATCCACGTGCTCTTTGTTCCATCCAATCCTTCATTTCTTGTCCTTTGAGGGTTCTCCATGTCTGAGTGGCAGAATAATTTGCACTTGAACCCTTCCAACACCACAGAATATAATAGACAGGCCTAACACAATATAAAGGAACTTACCATTTGGATATATAGGGTGGACAGGGTAAACTCATGAGGCTTCTCACCTCTGGTTTTCAGCCAGCTTTGAGTGATTGTAATTACGTGAGACAGTTTGCCATTTTACTTTCCGAAGTTTGGTTATCTTTACTCTGAAAGGTGGGGATTCTCCTCGACTTAAAAAGGGATGCCACCATATAATGGAGTAATTGTCTAGTGTGGCTTAAAAGAATGTCAAATTCAATCTCGGCCTTATAATGCACACCCTTTCATTCTATTGATGCATATGGCAGTGACGTTACACGAAGCCGGATTTAGATATTCAATGACTTTCAATAAATCTCATAAATAGAGAGTATTATACTTTGTGTGAAGTTCTACTAGTCTCTGTAATGTTTCTCCAGCCTTTGGATTATTCTGTAAAACAAATTAAACAAATTTTCAATGCAACATTTTACATTCAAATACCACCAAAAATAGCACAAAAACACACACATAAATCATAGATACATGTATTTCTAAATTGTTGTATTCTATTGAACTTGGAATAATGCTTTATACAACTTCTGTTTTATACTAGCTTTCAAATGTATAAAGATAATTAAGAGAACAAACAGTTGCTATCCATTCTAATGATTTAGGTTTAGGTTGATTTGGTATTTTGGTATTGAGCCAAGATCTTGTGCACAAATTGTGTTTATTGTGATGTTGTCTAACCCTTTCAACACCACAGACCCAAACAGACTGGTCAAATACAATAGAAGAAAGCATACCATTCTGATACTTTGGGTTGAAAGGGTAAATGTCCAACTCGAGAATTGTTCACTCATATTGACACATCACCAAATACCACTGAAGGGCCACAAACGTTGGTCAGTGCTCAGCATTTGGAGGAAGAGCCATCGAGCAGTAAGGGGCAACACCTACTGTGACATGAAACCTCAGTTCATCCTTAGAAAACCATCCTACCCAAGAGCCATGATTTCTCTTTCTCCCTCACTCCTGTTTTCTCTCTCATTTCTTTCTCTTTCATTTTCTCTCTTTCAATCTCTCTTTTGTAATCTCTCACTCTGTCTATCTCTCTCCCTATTTTCTCTCACTCCTTTCTCTCATTTTCAACCTTTACTTCTTTTTTTCTTATTCATTTTCTCTCCTGCTCTCATTCTTTCTCTCTTTGACATTCTTTTTCTCTTTCCCCCTCTCTCTCTTCTCTCTCATTTCTCTCTATCAATCTTTTTCTCTCCCTCTTTTTGTTCTTCTAATTTTTTTGTTCTCTCCCTTTTTTTCTTTTTCTCTTTTCATTCTCTCTCATCCTTTCCATATTTTCCACAAAAAGTTAATATGACACTATCTTTCCATAAAACAAGTTTTATCACATATATCACATTTATCTATATTTAGTCTCTTACCTGTACAATATCTTTTATAGGTGTAGAGTCCAGCAGAGGTAGAAATGTTTTCATGGTCGGAGAATCCAGATAAATATTGTCTGTATAACATATGTACAACACTGCTTTTATGGAGTGGATCTGGCAGTAGGTCAAAACTGAAAATGAAACAAAAAAATATAAATTTTCTGCATGATGTGAACAGGGAAAAGATTCAAGGTAGCCTTTTTTGGGGATACAGTGAATTGTGCCAAACCTCAATCACACGAGAGTAGCCGGTGGCCATTTTCAATATGGGAGTAATCAATTTCAAGGGAAGTCTGCATAGAATATGGTATAAAGTGGGGTTTGTGTGGTAAATTTTTTTTGGTGTTATTTGGCAGTGAAAAGCTAACCGTTTTTTTCAGTGATTTTGATTTTTCGTTATGGATAATACCAAATTCCTTCACCAATAACAAACTTTAGCAAAAGGTACACTGATTTGCTTGGTTGGTTTGGATGTATTGCTGTTTAACATCCCACTCAAGAACGTTTCACTTTTATGGAGACGTCATCATGTAAATGTGAAGGGTGACAAATCTGCCCTATGCATAGTACTTAGAGCCATAGAGTAGGGAGGGTTCTTAAACGTGCCTACACCTATTGTGACACGGGGCCTAGGTTTTTACTGTCTCTTTCAAAAGACAGGGATGGCCAACTGTAGCGTAATCTAGTAATCAAAAGGCAAACATGCTAACCACTAGGCCTTGACAGTCCCTAAGATAAATCATAAAAGATCTACATTCAATCACCAAAAGATAAGCCTAGATCTGATATGATTTTTAGTAAGATAATGAAATGTTCTCTCTCTCTCTTTCTCTCTCTCTCCACAAACTCACTCACTTTGAGCTGGCAGTCCAGTTGCCACATTTGGCTGTTCTAAGTAAGGGCAGAGTGGTGTGGCTATGCATTTTGTTGTTATCAGTCCCCTCAAGAATGGTGGGTTCATCTCTGACACTGGGTTATCTCCCTTGTATTCACTCGTAAAAGCTGATGACAGGATAGAAACATATGCCGTATCCAGACAAATATTGGGGAGTAACTGAAACAAACATAAATAATATTCAGCATTTAGCACGGTAATAGATATTTATTTGTTGGTTGTATTGTTGTTTAACGACCCACTCGAGAATCTTTCACTTACATGAAGATGTCACCATATGCTAATGAAAAGTGACAAATTTTGGATATGATATATGCTTATGGTCATTGAGCGGTGAAGGTCTTTAATATGTCCACACGTACTGAGACATGGGACAGGGGTTTTTACTGTCTCATACAAAGGACAGAGACTACCAAACGCAGTGCAACACTGATTCTGACCCACAGCATCATGATTGCACTAACCACTGAGCCTCAGCTGCCACAAATAGTTGTGGCAGCTGTGGCTCTTCAATATGATCCTTATAATAGGCTTTGTCTTCTCAATCAGGCTTTACTTGGTATCCGTTTTACACAAAGCCAAGTTTAAAATTACTCAAAACTTTCACCAGTTTGAAATACATGTTGTCATTTATTGATACATTTGGTCTCATATTTCTTCTTTATAGATGGTACATCTATGTTTCTTTAATTGTAAAAAGATTTATCTGTAGAAGAAATAATGTGGAAGCATTTTAAAAACAAGTATAAAGAGGAGCTAACTCATGTCACATTTTTCTGATCATACCTTGTTTACAAATGAAAATGACTGATGAGGAGTGACATCAACATTGCACTGACAAACTAGTACTGTTGGTACATCAATGTTTCGGTAAATGTAACAGGATTTGTCTGTAGGCGACATCTGGTGGAATGTGTTGACATCATCGTCCTTCATCCCAGCAAACACGCCTCCGATGATCTCATATTTATTATGTGTGATGTACGTCTGGCTGAAACCTGAAAAATATTTTCCTTGTAATTTTAGCTGTGATACCATAGCTTAATTGATGATACTTCAATTCATTGTAACTACAGAATTCAATGTTCAGATTTTATGGGTGTCCGGATTGTGTGGTGGTTAGAGCACTTGCTTCTCACGAATGTGACCTGGGTTCAATCCTTGGATCTGCCTAGGTAGAATGTGAGATGGTACAGTGTTGGCCAACTTGGTGCCAACAGGTGCTCCGGTTTCCTCCCACGGAAAGTATGGTACCCCCGCACGCCGACATCAGGGCCATGAGAGACATTGATATAAGTTGGTATAACTTGTTTGTAATAATCGTTTTAAAATAAATAAAGTTTAAACCTTTTTTCAAATTTTCAGATTTTCCAATAATTTTCACATGCAAACAATACGCATTGTACCTTTATCACAGCTCCTATGTATAGAATAAAATATACCATAGAAATATGGCCTTTTTGAGTCATAAACATTATTTATAAATAAAATAATGCCTCCGTAGAAATGTTCTCTCAAGAAAAGTTTTATCAGAATGGTAATGCAGTGAAAACTGCCTTGA
>JACSZP010005059.1:2985-19091 GCA_016161895.1 Pinna nobilis | reverse complement strand
GGTTCCGTTTTCTTCTGTACTATCCTTGGAATCAACACTGTTATAAAAGTCACCAACAACATCTTTATAGTCACTGTCATTGATATCACTCTCTTTACTATCTTTGTCTTGTGTCTTATCTACATTTCTTGATTCATTTGTATCGCTCAAGTTGTTGTCATCATTAATTTCCATACTTGATTTTTTCTTGTCATTATCCCTATCATCGTCATTGTCATCGTAATTCTCCTCACTAGAATTACTTTCTGCTTCTTTAATGTCTTTTGTCTCACGTGTAGCTTTAGATATATGATTGACATCATCAGTTATAAAACTTGATTCCATCTTGTTTTTATCGTCGTATTCATTGTCGTCGTCGCTTTCGTAGTTGCGATAATTATCCTCAATCCCCTCGATATATCTACCATATGCTTTTTTATCATCATCATCATCATCATCATCATCATCATCATCATCATCATCATCATCATCACCATCATCATCATCGTTGTCATTGTTGTATTCATTGCTATTCTCCTCACTCTCGTTACTGTTATCCTGACCCTCCATACTTTCCTCATTATCTTTGCTACTCTTTCCACTATCGTTGTGATTCTCCTTACTCTCTTTTTCATTTTCTTCACTATTCTGGATGTTCGTATCATTCTCATCACTGTCCTTATTACTCTTCTCACTCTCTTCACTAACCTCATACTCTTTACGTTTCTTATTCTCCTCCATATTCTCCTCACGCTCCACACTGTTTTCCTCACTCTCCTCACTATTCTGCTCACTATTCTCGTTTTCTTCCCACCTGTCCTTAATGTTGTCCTCGTTATTCTCCTGATCCCCATTTTTCTCATGTATGTCCTGAATCTCTTCACTTTTCTCACCCTCCTTCGTAGTCTTCGCACTTTCCTTACTATTCCCCCTGTTCTCCTTACTGCCTTCCTCACTTTCCTGACTATTCTCCTCACTTTCATTACTACTCACACTATTCTCCCTGCTCTCATTACTACTATCCTCGTTCTCCTTACTTTTACTTTCTTTACTGCTCATATTATCAGATTCCCTGCTTTTGTATTTCCCATTTTCTTCACTCTCATTACTACTCTCATCACTCTCATTACTATTCTCCTCAGCATTTCCATCACTCTTCTTACCACTTTCCTTACACTCCTTATTATTATCTTCTCTTTCCTTGCTATTATCCACACTCTCCTCAGTATTTTCACCATTCGTCTTACTACTATCCTTACTAACCTTATCATTTTCCCTACTCTCTATACTATTCTCCTCACTATCCTCGATATTTTTCCCACCCACCTTTCTACCATCCTCACTTTCCTTACTATTCTCTCTGCTCTCTTTTTGATTCTCTTTACTTTCCTGACCACTATTCTCACTCTCTGTACTGCTCTCCTCACTCTCCTCAGTATTTTCCACACTCTCATTACCACTATTCTCACTATCCTTATTATTCTTCATGCTCTCTTCACTCTCCTTACTTCTCTTATCACTCTCCTCTTCACTACTTATTTCTCTCTCCTTATTACTCTTATCACTGTCATCATTCTCCTTTTTAGTTTCCTGATTCTTCTCACTACGTTCCTCACTACTTATATCACTATCTGTACTACTCTCCCCACTACTCATATCACTCTCCTTACTACTTAACTCATTCTTCTTACTGCGTATCTTACCCTCCTTACTACTTTCCTTACTGTTCTCTTTACTCCTCTTCTCACTTCTCAAATCACTCTCTTTACTATTCTCCTCACTCTCCTTACTACTATCCGTACTACCCTCTTCACTCTCCTTACTATTCTCCTCACTCTCCTTACTTATCTCCTCACTCTCTTCAGTCTCCTTACTCTTTTCCTCACTCTCCTTACTACTTTCCTTACTACTCTCTTCACTCTCCTTACTATTTTCCTCACTCTCTTTACCATTCTCTTCATTCTCCTTACTATTCTCTTCACTCTCTTCAGTCTCCTTCCTCTTCTCCTCACTCTCCTTACTACTCTCCTTACTATTTACCTCACTCTCCTCACTCTGCTTACTACTATCCGTACTACTTTCTTCACTCTCCTTACTATTCTCCTCACTCTCCTTACTATTCTCTTCAATCTCTTCACTCTCCTTACTACTCTCTTCACTCTCTTTACTACTCTCCTCACTCTCGTTACTACTATCCTTACTATTCTCCTCACTCTTTTCACTCTCCTTACTATTCTCCTCATTCTCTTTACCACTATCCTTACTACTCTCGCCACTCTCTTTACTATTCTCCTCACTCTCCTTACTAGTATCCTTACTACTCTCTTCACTCTCCTTACTATTCTCCTCACTCTCCTTACTAGTGTCCTTACTACTTTCTTCACTCTCCTTACTACTATCATTACTATTCTCCTCATTCTCCTTACTACTATCCTTTCTTCTCTCTTCACTCTCCTTACTACTATCCTTACTACTATCTTCACTCTCCTTACTAATATCCTTACTACTCTCCTCACTCTCGTTACTACTATCCTTACTATTCTCCTCACTCTTTTCACTCTCCTTACTATTCTCCTCATTCTCTTTACCACTATCCTTACTACTCTCGCCACTCTCCTTACTATTCTCCTCACTCTCCTTACTAGTATCCTTACTACTCTCTTCACTCTCCTTACTATTCTCCTCACTCTCCTTACTAGTGTCCTTACTACTTTCTTCACTCTCCTTACTACTATCCTTACTATTCTCCTCATTCTTCTTACTACTATCCTTTCTTCTCTCTTCACTCTCCTTACTACTATCCTTACTACTATCTTTACTCTCCTTACTAATATCCTTACTACTCTCCTCACTCTCCTTACTATTCTCCTCACTCTCTTCACTCTCCTTACTATTCTTCTTATTCTCCTTACTACTATCCTTTCTTCTCTCTTCACTCTCCTTACTACTATCCTTACTATTCTCCTCACTCTCCTTACTACTCTCCTTACTACTCTCTTCACTCTCTATACTATTCTCTTCACTCTCCTTACTACTCTCTTCACTCTCCTTACTACTATCCTTACTATTCTCCTCACTCTCTTCACTCTCCTTACTATTCTCCTCAATCTCCTTACTACTATCCTTACTACTCTTCTCACTCTCCTTGTTGCTATCCTTTCTACTCTCCTCACTATCTTCACTCTCCTTACTACTCTCTTCACTCTCCTTACTACTATCCTCACTCTCCTTACTACTATCCTTACTATTCTCCTCACTCTCTTCACTCTCCTTACTATTCTCCTCACTCTCCTTGTTGCTATCCTTTCTACTCTCTTCACTCTCCTTACTTTTCTCCTCACTCTCCTTGTTGCTATCTTTTCTACTCTCTTCACTCTCCTTACTCTTCTCCTCACTCTCCTTGCTACTCTCCTTGCTACTCTCCTCACTACTCTCATCAATCTCCCTACTAATCTCCTCATTCTTTTCTCTATTATCTGCGTTCTCTTTATGTGTGATTTGTTCCTTTTTCTTAGTTGTCAAGGTCAAGTAATGTAACTCATCACTCATTTCGACACTCGATTCCTTATCATTGTTGTCGTCATCCTCGTCTTCGTCACTGCTATTATCCTCCCTCTCTTTATCATCGATGAGACCTTCTACAGATTTTGCATCTTGTATCTTATTTGTGGCGTTCGTGTTGGTTCTTACATTACTTTCGAAATTTGATTTTTCTGTATCATCATCATCGTCTTCGTCATCGTCGTTGTCGTTTTCGTCACTGTAATTCTCTTCACTCTCTTCACGAGCTATTCCTATGACATTAGGGTTTTCCTTTGTGCCTATTGTAGCAGTTAAGTTGTCATTATTTTTTTCTATGCTTAAGTTATGATCGCTAGTGCCGGTTGAGTCGTTTTCAGAAATTTCCTCGACTGAGTCTGATTCATCGTCTTTTCTTACGTCAGTTTCGTATGAATAATCGCTTTCATCGTATTCATATAGCTCTATAGGGTCTTCCTCAAGGTCAGAACTAGAAACACCTGTATTTCTTTTCGGATTTTCCAATTCTTTCGATAAAGAACTACCAAAGAACTTTGGTTGCTTCGAATTTGGTTTTTGCTCCAAAGTATGCACATTTTTAAGTTGGGTTTGCTGCACGCCACCATCATCGTTTCCATGTCGATTGATGCTACTTAGGGTATTACGTATAGTATCTAACTTTGAAATAGGACTTACAGCTGTCGTCAACGGAAGTTCACCATCCTGACAAAAAAAGAAAACATTAGTTTAAAACTTTATAGTTGCAGAAACTTGAAATATTATTTCAAATATACGTGAAATAAAAATGACAGATGCTGAATAATAATTTTCCATAAAACAGTTTAAAACTTCGGTTAACGTAACAGAAACGGAGTTGGGGTCAGGTGCCAGAGAGGCTGAAAGACAATTAGACAACGACTATCGGACAACGATTCAACATTTAATTAGAACTACTGCATCTTAACTGCAGAAATGAAGAATTTGCTGAATGTCGAATGTTAATTTGATTCCTGGTATCGTGATGACAATGACGTATTAGTTGTCAGTTTCCCTCTATACATAAGCATGTATATGAAGAGCATTTTACCGGTATATCGGATCACCATGTACAGGTACTGGTGGGGCCGCCGTGGCCGAGTGTTTAGCGTGTTCGACTTCGAATAAAAAGGTCCGGGGTTCGAATCCGCGAATCGCCACGCTGCGCTTTGGCTGCCCCTGACTTTGGCATGAAACAGTAAACAGTAAAAAACGAAGTGCCGTGTCATAGTAGGTGTTGGCATGTTAAAGAACCCTCCTTGCTCTACGGTCAAATAAATGCCAAGTCTAGGCAAAATTTGTCACCCTTCACCGGCACACGGTGACGTCTCCATATGAGTGAAATATTTTTAAGTGAAATGTTAAACAACAACACAACAACGGGTACTGGTAATGATGGTATTGATGTTCAGATACGGAAAGTTGAAGGTAGGATAGTCGAGTTATCGTTGGTTTGTTATTAATTTGCCTTCTTTGTCAATGGTTATTAAAATGTCACAGTAAGAATCAAATATGTTCTTCCTTTTGTGGTGTTCTTAAATGTCCTGGTTCTTTGAGATATGTCGCATTTACATACTTATGAAAACTGTCAGTATTACAGTCAAACACGTATTTATTGAAACCAAAAGGAAATTTTTAATTTTTTTTTTCAAATAAGCAGGACTTTCATAATCATTGGGTCAGAAACTTAGAATATTAATTGTGTAATTCAGACGGGAAATTATAATCATTTAAATATATCTGGGTATCAGGGTACAATATTAGTGCGTATCACTGCAGTTACCAAAACGTGGATATAAAGTTTGTCTGTTAGAAATATACACTTTTCTTTATATCAAAGATTATCTTATTTTAGTGTTCTGAATCAGACCATTAGGTCGGAATAGGTATAGTGCTAATCAATGACAAGAAAAAGAAATAATTATCGGTTGCTCTTTTTAACCAAAAAAGTTGTCGATTATGCCAATAAGTCACCCTTTTAACTTTTCATGCGGATTGTTGTATAAAGAGTGGGTTGTACTTTTAAAGTGAAAATAAGAAAAATGGCGTCTTTAAGATTTCTAAATACTGTAAATCCAGTTTTATTCGCGAGAATATTATTTTCGCGTAATTACGCGAGAGCATACACTCGCGCAAAATAAAGACCTCGCTAAATATACTTATCTGATATAAACATGTATCATACAGCATAAACAATCAATTCAAATACACACTCGAGAAAATATATTATCGCGAATTATTGCATGACCATTGATTCGCTAGAATAAATTTCCACGAACATTTCTCGATTTACAGTATTTTAGTATCCTCCATGGGTTAGCACCGCTTCTGGAAATTAACAACAGTACATCATTTTCTAAGATTCCCCTTAACTTCCATCAGTATTTAGTAAGAAGTATAACGTTGGAGGCAACATTTGTTGGTTTCGGATAGACGCATATTCTTGTTTGAGGTTATGGGAAGCTAGGATTCCAATATGAAAAGGAAAATTGAACATCAGTATCAGATGCAGGCACACCGAAAGAGCGTAATAGTGATACATTGTGTATGGTTTAAGGACCATGCCTTCTGAAAGTGCTGGCTACGTTTGTATAAAGGATCGCCTACAATGTTATTCAATCCCAGTTCACCTGAGACTATTGTCTTATAACAAATACTGTATCATATGGGGATTTGTCTGCTAGAACTATTTCGTATATATCGGTAAACCTTTCTAGATAGGCAATTACATGTACTTCTGGATCAGGCAATTACTTCTGGATCAGTGACCACAGAAGGACAGTATCTTTACAGTGCTCCTTTAAGACTTTTAATCCGGACCTCATCGGCCATCGATAAACATTTACACAAAGGGGCTGGTTCCGTTCCTCGCCTTCTTGTCTGTCCCATCGACTACCATAATTCGCATACCTACACTGAATGCTATCGCTACGTAAAGAAATATATCTCGCGGTGTTTGGTGCCTTTTATAATAACATTATTCAAGTTGCAATTTGGACGGCGGAAATCACCAGTGATTACATAATCGCTATCATTTTACACTGAGACGGAATCAGCACTGCAAAACCTGTTTGTATCTAATAAGATTTGATGAAACAATAGGTATAGCTGTAGTACAAAGTGTCTTCCATCAAAATATGATAAAATAAAGGACTCTGCTTACGTGTGACTTGTGTAAGCGGTATTACCAAAGAAGTTTCTCCAAATTTCAAGAAATGTTGCATAGAATTATTACGTCTCCATATAGTTGAAATATTCTTGAGTGGCCAGTAAAACAATGCAACAACAACATAGAATTATATTTTTTACCTGATGAATAAGACTCGAATCTAGTAGTTTCGAAATAATTGCATCCCTGGCTTTGGCTCCTTTCAATGCGTCTGCCGAAATTTTACCCACGTTCTGAAAAACGAAAAATATAGATTAACAGCTATGTGAAATCCGCTACTTTGGACAAAGACGATTTGTAAATTCTCGAAGTTATTATCAAATGATTCATCAACAAATTGAAGAAACAAACGCGCATAATATTTTAGCAGTTGTCAACCAAAAAGTAAAACAATCAAGCTTTGGTGAAAATGGAACTCAAGATTTTTTTAAAATTTAACATATGAATTAAATTGGAATTTAAGTTGTTAAATTTTGTTCTGTTATCCTCATATTGATAAACAAGTACATCACATTGAAGTGATTTCTACGTTGAGATCATATTCAGTTTAACCTTGCCATGTTTATTTGAACTTGGCTTTTTTGTATCCAGCGGTACGTCTTCTGTTTTTTCATTGAGTAAGTGCTATTACTAGATATAACACATTTTGATGAATTCAAAAAACACCAACATCATAAGGTCGCTCAAATACTGGACGAAACATGTTCAACACCATAAACAATCACTATATGAAAGCACAGATGATAATGACAAATTATCTATAATATCTATGATTAATAAATTAATTAATTAATGATTAAATACATAAAATAGATCAATATAGTAAATGAATAAATACGCAAATACATAAAGAGATAAATGAACAATAAAGAAAAAAGAAAAAACACATTTATGTTTAGCATATAGTTAAGATACTTTTGAAATAGGATTTAATGTCATATCGAAACTGAAAAAAACAACAAACAATACACATTACACTTTAATTCTATTATGTACCGTATAAAAATACACAAGCCATTTTGTAGAGAAATCTTTTATACACCCTATAACTATTAAAAGTCATTAATACAGTGAGACGCGCAGGCGTGACCCATTTATAGGAGACTTTACACGAATTATGACCAAGGTAATGGTCTTCTTGACAGATTTCATATCGAACCATTATTAAGTCTGATGGGCTATATGTCTTCTGTGTCCACATATGACCTCAGCAGACTA
Organism: Pinna nobilis; assembly: GCA_016161895.1. Taxonomy (NCBI): domain Eukaryota; kingdom Metazoa; phylum Mollusca; class Bivalvia; order Pterioida; family Pinnidae; genus Pinna; species Pinna nobilis. Next base: position 11,170 of record JACSZP010005059.1, on the reverse strand, counting down.
CAGGTAAATAATAAGTAACGTGAAGCATAGCAAATGATGTAGGAATAATTTTGTTTCGTATGAGACAAAATTGGAATAAAGGGTGAAAATACCGATAATTTATCATCTATACTCGTGTGTAAACACAGATAAGTTGGATAAATGTGTAGGCCTGTAAGAAAATATACCTTCATTAATACCACCCTACCCATCTTCCTACATTTTTGCTACCAATATGTCTACCACCTATATACTTACCAACCTTTCCGCATGTTTATGTATATAAGCTAAAATTATGTCGTCAAATTCTTTGTAAAAGGCGTACTGACAATTAAACATAGAGGGAAACATACAAATAAAGATAAATAAAGCCTACAACATGATGCCTGGGAACTTTGATTCTTTGGACATTAAAGTTATCGCACTTATAAATGAGTTTATATAGATATATGATGTAAGCAAGGATTTTGTCGTTATCATTTGTGTTTTCATATAATAAGTGTCTTTGGTTTTCAACATGCTTTTCATAGAACCTGCGCGTTCTATTTACATTGCTGTTGTTTTTATACATCAAAATGTGTTATGACCAGTTATCACACTTAACCGTCGCTAGGTAAGATGTACTTATCTATAAAAATGAAAATCAGAGAAAATTTTATAGCTTAAATTCCACTGTAATTTGTATGTTATATTTCGAAAAACTTTAAGTCTCTGTCTTTCGAATGAAACGGTAAAAACCGAAGTCCCGTATCACAGTAGGTGTTGGCACCTTAAAGAACCCTCCCCGCCCTATCGTCATAAGTGCCGAGCATAGGCAAAATTTGTCGCCCTTCAACGTCACACGGTGGCGTCTCTATATGAGTGAAATATTCTTGAGTGTGACGTTAAACAACAATACAACAACAGCAAAAACCTTGAGTTCCATTTTCCCTAAAGCTTGATTACTGAATACATGTACATGAAGCCTACTTGGAAATTTAAATTTTTGCCCTCGTTATATGTTCGCCCCTTTCGTCCTAATCGTCAGTGAACGAATCCATTGTGGGTGAATTCAAAACAGTTGATTAGTTGAATAGAGTTTTGACGAGGCCGAGGAGATCTAAAACGGGATGGAACTGTTTGCAGTACACTATGTCGAAAATGAAATCGGGCGAAAATGACCAGTATACAATATACTGTATAGTATTTCATTTATTTGTGTGACAACCGCTATGATACCTGTTTGTTTATAAAATGTAATTGAATCATTCGAAATGTATAGCACTGCAAAAATATTCTACAAGGATGTGTTCAATTCCTATACAAAGTCAATTAAATGCAGTATCGTAACATTTTTTCTGTAAAGGTTGATAAAATGTTGGGGGTCATCAGTATTTGTTAAAAATTGGTGTTGTAAAAGACTTGACTTTTCCTATGTGGCGTTTACTTAATGGTACAAACAATACAAATCGAAATAAAAAGTAATGTATGTATGTATGTATGGATGGATGGATGGATGGATGGATGGATGGATGGATGGATCGGTGTAAAAGAGAAAGTTATCTTAATGTTGATTTTAAATCTTAGATTTAAATATTATCACACATACACACGAATTAATGAAACGTAGGTGAAAATTAATTACACTGTTGTCTGTTTTTTATTTGACCATGGCGCTGTGTGTTGTTTGACTGATGGTTTTAATATTCCTGGAATCTTCAATCTTGCCTTTATATGTGCAGAGTCAGGGATAGAGACTTGATTACTATGCACATTCAATCGTCATTTCACGCCCGTTTTTTTTTTCTCTCGATTAAATTAAATGTGTATCAATAATTTGTTTCTGTATAATTAGGCCTTATTCATCTATCCGTTTTATGTATAATCTACTGATAAATTGTTTAAGCAATAATGTGTATATTAGACATGGGCCTCTAACTGTACATCTGTAAGGAGTCGTTCTTCTGGCTACCATAGCACTTGACTGTTTAATGACTCTACCAATGGTGAGAGGAAGTCCGAGATGTCGTCAAATTCTTTGTGCAAACAATGTTCTTCTTATGCCAAAAACGATATATCTTGTATGTGTATCCATACCGCGGATTATACACGGAATGTACATCAGTGATAGTGAATTAGGCTAATGTGTCGTACGGTGTGGAATCTGTCGGTGACTTAGTATAAAAAAATAACAAATGGACCTTAGGTGTATATGAACAGTTACTAACATGAAAATGCACGAAATGGGTTACGCGGAGCCAAGCAAAAACCAAAGTTTTTTCATTGCAAACAAAATTGAATACGAAAATCTTGTGTTGTTCAAATATCGAACGTCATCATCAATATGTAATTGTCATCCTCCTTAGAATTTTTCCGTCCCTTCTTTCATGAGCGTAGAATTTTCTATAATATGAAAGAGACCTCAGACAAATTTATGGACATTAATAAAAGCAAAATGCCGCGATAATCGATCAAAGTAGACAATCCATGTCATTCAATTGATTTAGGTTATTGTGTTGCTCGATGTGTTTACGGTAGTCAAATGGGGTTGCTAATACTATCAGTACAACATTTCTATAAAATGCTTACTTATAGGCAAGTTGGTTGGTTGGTGAATTATTGTTTCTTTATTATTCCCACTCAAGATTCTTTTACTTACCGAGCATAGGCAAAATATTTCGTCTTTCGCCGGCAAATGGTGAGATATGTCAAACAGCAATGCAACCGACCAACCAAACGGAATATTTTTGCACGAAATTTGTGTGGTTATCGTGCGTATCCAGACAATATTCATACATTTCAATATATTACTACTACTAATATACTACATGATATTAGCAAGGTATTTACATTATATTTAGATGGGTAGATGATTCCAAAAACCAATTTTTCGTTTTCCCTACGTAAATCTTAAGGTTAAATTGAAGAAATACAAAGGAACATTCGCAATTGCATATCCCTATCGAGATGGAACCAGGTGTTCGGAAGGAGTCAGCGTTCCCCCTGTTGCTTCAAACATTCCAGGGAAATCCAACGAATTCAGTACAATGTAAATGTTGTGTTCTTGTCTTTGTTATCCTCTAATGAATGTGTATTTTTATCCATGATAGATATAATTATGTGATCCCCAATAGACGTGTACTTCTATAACCCATTTAGATGCATTGTATGGGATATGGGTATTTTTCATCTGGTTTCTTATGAAAATTCTGCTAATTCTGGCAGATATAACTATTGACAAAATCGCCATTTTGCACAACAGCATAAAGTGAGAGATTTATCTAGATCTAACATTGACGACAAATATTGTGGGTCAACTTCCTTCTCGAAAGTACGGGAATTCGGTCATCTTGAACATTGGACTGTTTTGATAATAATATTCCTTTTACATACATTTATAGGTTTACATGTACCATAAACAGTAGTCGACGTGAAATTCTTAAATGAACAATAGGACATCTTTTCACATATGACAGAAATTAATGTTTCTATCTCAAAAATGTAAAACGAGCATAAGAAAACAATTTGATTTATTCTAGTCCATAGTCAATTTTGAAGGCTTTTGAGTGGCTAAAGTACGCTGACGGTTTTTCTACGTCGGGATTTTTTGCGATAAAATATACATGAAAAGCAACTTTCATTAATATATATATATGGAAAATATAATACTTTTTATGGCGGAAGTGGTGAGGTTCCTGGTATTGATGATATAATGATATAATGATGATATAATGATGGTGGATAATGATTAAATGGACCTCTGAAAACCCGCCGGTGGGATCAGGTGTCAAGAAGGAATAAGCATGCCATGTTAACCGGTCGCACTGTCGTAAGTAGCGAATATAATTTGAATGAAATATATTGGGGTGGATCGTCGTCACTATCGACAAAGACAACTTCTGACGATGTATCTTAAATTTCAATTACTAAAACATTATAATTACAAACAATGTCATTGTGCTAACCACAAATTACTTGTATGTTGGATGTTGACAGTAATCGTGCTGTCTTATATCCTTATGACACCCACGTTTTAGTCAGCAATGTCACATAATTTGTAATATTTAGCTAACCACACAAAACTTAAACTGTCAAAGTGATTTCATTTATGACACCATAGTATATTACAAGTGCATAGTGTAAGACTTGGTGTAAGAATTCAATGTCTCTCAGAGGTATTTTTTTAAATCTTAATTAGTACTGATTGCCAGTTGCAAAGATTCAAATAAAGATGGCAATTGTTACATGTACATGTTTCTAAAAGCAGATGGTGATATATAGGCATTACAATTAAATGGAGTAATCAATAAACAGTTTTGATGTATTTAAACATACTGTGGTCCATCTATATGGTTCATTTGCAATATATTTTCGAATATATTATTTTACAAGCATACCACATGTTTTTTGGTTTTTTTTTTGTTGTTGTCTATGGTTATTTTAAACACAGAGGTAGACGGTACCAAGTGTGAAATCCGTAATAGGAGATACCAAAGGGGTATTCCAAATTTTAGAAATCCATGACAGACACCAAGGCCAAAACAAAAAGAGAGCGAATCTGTTAATCCATTGCCTAAGATAAACGACTCAAAAAAGGTCAGATCAGTATGGTTTGACAACATACTTAGCACGGCTTCGCGTCCTTTCATATTACTGGGTGTGTTTTGTGTGTTTTAACAAAATGTAATGATCTAGTGAATTTCAAGTTAATAATACAATACTTTGGTGCTTTAAAGACTTTAATCGTACCTTCTAAAACAAATACAGAACCAAACTGTTTTACTTTTGAAATTAATGCAAATTTCTTGAACTATGGATTCGTTACCCATGTAAATTGGTAAACTTTGAAATATTTTAGTGTAATTTCGGAATACTTAAAAAAGGGGGCATCTAAAATATGTTTTTCAATACATGTAAATGGCAGTAAAATAAGTAGGAATTGACTGCAAAACTATCTATATTTCATGCATGCATGAAAAAACAAAATAGTTCTATACTGTAAAAGCTGTCTATCTACAAAGAATTTTCTCAGAAACTAATCAGAAAAATATAAAAAAAAAAAATATCAGTCCTATTTAATCAGAAATTGTAGAGAACACCATGAATGGTCAAAATTTTCAATGAAAATTGAATTGTGAGCAAGGTTAAGTTTAATGTTATTTAATCTAAAGGAAGTGTTCGTGTGACACAAAATTAGTTGACGACACGGAGTTGATAAACCCAGGTTTGTTCTAAAACAGATGTACTGCTATGTAAAAATTGCCCTACACCATTATCAAATCGTGATCATGGTATCATTGCTCAATGTGACTGGGGAGTTCTGAGGATTACTGTGCTACAGTGATATAAATATTACTGTTGATTTTTACAATAATACATAAAACGGGAAAATATCAAAACCAAATATAGTGTCACACTGGAAACCCTTCAAATTATACATGTATTTTCAATTTTTCAAATAATTAGAAATTTTTGTATTTTGAAAAGTTGGTTGAAAATTTTGTGATGATATTCAACAAAGGTATATCCATTTATGACTGATTAATTTGTGAATTAGTCAAAGCTCTGTTATTTCTAATCATGGCAGACTAAAAACATTACTGAAGAACTCGGAAGTTACGAGAACTAACGGTATATCATACAACATGCCGTTTCGTTTTTCAGTATAATGGATGTATTCTGGCTCGAGTCCAGTTGACCATTCGAAAGAGCGGATATGACTCAATCGTTGTGTGATTTTCCTGAGTTGACTACTGCTATAGAAAGAAGGTGACTGGTATTGCTAGCCAGCAGAAATTGCTGACTCTCCACGGCTTCTGATTTCACCTCTTTTTAGAGATTTATTTGCGTTCTTCGTCAGAATATTTAGTTTAAAGATGTCTTTCCGATTGATGAATTATTAATGTTTGATATAAATGGTTTTGTGTTTCCAACTTACATATACTTTAAATGATTGGCCATTTTGCTGCTGTTGTATTTGGTACAAAAGGTATATTCGTAATTGAAGATTGTGTGAGTAAAGTGCAGATGTCATCACAATTTTCTGTTGTATAAACTAGTAGATATAAGAACATCCTCCTAGATCGCCCCCAATATGTCTTTTACTCGAATGTTCTTTAAATATTAAAAATGTATTTCATTTTACACGAATCTATCATCACTATCGAAAATTTAGACTAACGATATAGGAATGAATAAAATTTAATGTAGAATAAATAATTCAATTTGCGTAAGTTAACAAGCTTCAAGAATGTTTCAGTTTTCAAAAAAATGTATGTTGAAATGTTTAACTCATGTATTAAATGATATTTATGTATTCACAACAATTAAAATATATTTTTTTCGACCAAATTTATAGGCGATATTGGACTATACTGCCAATGGCAAATCATATCTTTTCCCCAAAGTTTCAGCCCAAAACGCCCAATCATGATGATCAAAATATAATTCCGGCAATATGTTACCAAAACGAAGAACATTTAACATATTCCTGTTAGATTGGTAATACAATTTTCATCTGAAACAAAGAAAACTAATGGGAAATAGGGACCTATTTTGATATTTACATGTGGTAAGATTTCATAATAATATGCAAACGATTTTATTTCTTTTGACCAAAACCCCACAAAATATCCAATTCCAATGATCATGTTCCCAAAAATGGTGAAGAAATATTCCTGTGTGTTATTACGTGTTTATGGTTACAAGTTGTAATTTCCATTGGAATACACCTAGACTTTCAGATTAAAATTGTTCTTAGAATTTCCTGAGATAACCCCCCCNNCCCCCCCCCCCCCCCCCCCCCCCGGGAATATGTACAAAGTGAGATAAGTTGATAAGTCCTTTTGACCCTTACTTAGGATAATCAGTCATAGTTAATATCATGTTTCCGTTTACATTTCATGCCCCTATGAACAGACAATTTACTATTGTTTCGCTTCCATGCTTGTCACCTAGTTTCTACTTATTCTTGGTTGACTCATGTATTGCAGTTTGAATAATAGCTATTCCCGTTCTGTGCATTATCTGTATTCAAAGCACATATATGTACACGTGCCTTCTTGAAAACTGACCATGTGCTCACCCACATAAAAGAGATATATTCAGACCGGCGTCAATAAATTTGACACATTTATTCTCACTGATATTCAGAAATGAAAGTATCGTACGGACGTGACACATGATTTTTACTTTTGTAATAAGAGCTGTCGCAGCTCCATGGTAACCGTATCCGCCTTCAAACTGTGAGGTCGGGGGTTCGAACCCCCTCGGTGGTGGCAACTAATTTTTCTTGTCCTTCGTATGAGACATGGGACAGATGCCATGTGTCAAAGTCGGCACTTTCAAGAACCATCACTGATCAATGTCTGTAAGTTTTGGCATACCGTGAATCTCTAATTAAAAAATAATTATGTGGGATATTAAAGTATAGCAGCACAGCAACAACTTATATAACTATAAAGAGCGTTAGGAACTAAATTACAATTCAAAACAAAACCTATTAAAAATGTAACATTTTGTGAAAACGAAGGAAATAAAAGAGTGTTACAAATACTGAGTAGTTGGAGGCCTTTCTTTATATAAAAAGCAAACTTTACGTTTCAAGTGAAGAAAGCTGTTTTAGATCTCAATTACGAACTAAGAGCCAAATAGTTAAAGCTACGGAATAGAGTTCCTGAGCAATCACAAGACTGAAAAAGGTTGGCCGTACCAAATGACATGCTTATTACTACTGATGGGTTCCTATTTATCAATTCATTTAATTGACCAACTGCTTTAATGCAAAATTCAATTGTCGTTATCTCAGTTGCGTGTATGTCTCAAGGACACAGTAGACAAGAATTCATATTCTATAACATATAATATTCTGAAACGAAACATAGATCAAAGTAAGTATAGGCGATGATTTTGTAGATAGATAGATAGATAGATAGATAGATAGATACTTACAATTGATTCATCATTTGTTTTATGTAGGGTACCCGAAAGATATAGGCCGATTAAAACAGTCGTCACACTTATAATTCCGATACTTCCTATAACAGCTGTATATGTCATCCATTTCTTAGCACTGCCGTGGACTTTTAAAATGGTTTCCTGTAAACATTATGTTTGTGGTAGTTAGGGGCATTAACATAATTTAAATTCATCTGTGTGCCTTAACATGTCAACGATTTATCACAAGTTTTTGTAGAAATACGTGATTCTACATTTCAAATGTTGTGCA
>JACSZP010005057.1:0-25348 GCA_016161895.1 Pinna nobilis | reverse complement strand
CGAAGGACAGGGATATAACTGTATAATATACATACTCTGCAAATATATATATATATATGTATGTAGAAAACAAATCTCTAGATGCCAAGGATGCATTAAAATGTCATTAATCGAGCGACAGAGAGCATTATGTCCATTAACAACAATAGAAAATACTATATATATTCAATCAAACGAGAACCCATAAACCACATGAAAATCGGAGATGAATTGGTCGGTACTAATGGCTGTAGAGCAGGGAGGATTGTTTAATGTGTCGACACCCTCTGTGACTAGAGACCTAGGCTTTTACCCTCTCATCTTAAAGACAGGGAAAGACAACCGAAGAGTTAATGTAAAAATAATTTTTGAAATATATTTGCTTCATCGCTTCATTATTTATTATAATTATAATTATTATAATATTATTATTATTATCATTTTTATCATTATCATTATTATTATTATTATTATTATTATTATTATTATTATTATTTTGTAAGTAACACCTGCCTATACTTCCCACTGAGCAATTATTACATAAAGTGTTTTTTTTTGTCTGTCTATAAATTCAGGAAGTACCATGCATATGGTGACCTCTGTTTCTACCTTGGTTATTGCTGTTGTGTCCAATAAACTTTCCTGATATTTGGTATTCATATTGGCAAAAGTGTTATGAAATTTAAGGTCAGTTTACTTCAACTGCTTTGAATGATGCAGTTTCGTAATACCTTGCTACAAAATCTATACTCATGTTTGGATTATCAGCAAGAGTTATGCCCCTTGTGGAAGATGCGGCGGCAGTGGTTGCAATGTATAAACAGACACCAAAGTGTGTATTTCTCATATAAATTCTGCCGATAATGAATAGGGAAACTAATTGTTTAAAACGAAGCATAATGGTGGGCCTCAGGAAATTTTAATCTGGTTATCTTCTAGTACTCTGAACATTCCTAAATGGAGGAAATTATACTAATAACGCGAAAGCAATCATGATGATACATATACACTGAGGTTGACGACAAAAATTTATCTAATTTAACTAAAACAAAGTTTTTCTGCTATGTAAAAGCAAAGAAAATCAGAGATGTAATTCTAATCTACGTTGAGCTTCAGTCTGAGCATTGATTTTTTTCTTCTTAAAAGCTAATGCATGTTGCTTAATTAAGACAACGTTCAGCTCAATGCATACCTCCATCGAACCGGAAGTGACCGGGGATCTCCACTAAAATCTAATAAGCTTTATCTATTGTCCATGGCTTGCCGACAAAAAATCCTAGATCCGCCTCGGTGCATCCGTTTCCGGTTTCGATATTCCCGAAATCGAATTAATAAGACATTACATCACCGTCTTCGATGTCGTAACAGATCTCATTGTATCCATGTTGGATGTATCCTTGTTTCAGTAACTAACATGATACCGGATGTGTAACAACGGTAGTAATATTTTATAATTAGCAGTCTTTATAAGCACTAACATACTGCACTTACATGCAATAATTGATCGTGAATGAAATATGAACGGTAATCCTGAGAATCAGGTCAATTTCTGTTTTGTTTTGTTTTCTGCTTCGGAAAAAGAGATCAACTTATAAGTACTTCAAACATACAGTTGTGTAGTAGAAGTACTGACTTGATTTAACGAGCGGCGTGACTACTTAAAGTCCTTGCTGCTCGTCCCTGTGAGGCTGGGAAAGAGATGAAAAGTGTGTGTGTGTGTTTTGTCCTTCTTGAGTGGTCCGAATTTCCAACGGCTTTTAGAGTGTCACGACACTTGCACAGCTGACGAAGGTATCAACTATACATCCTAAACCGTTTATCCTCAATCTAGGCATAGGGAGTGATGACCTTTGGATCTTGAGGTCAATGTCTCGAATCCCAATCGAGGTGTGTCTAGATTAATTTCTATTCCCTTTGGATTAGACAGGGGAAACATAGGTCCCGTTTTACGACAAGAGTCTGAAAGTTAACTAAATTTGCTCCATAGACGACTGTCTTTGATATAGGCATAAACCAGGTTTGTTGACATCGTCGCAAAATAATATTGTGGTATATACGACAAGCAAAATAACATCAACGACAAAAAGCACATGGTATCTATTGTGGGAATGCGAAATATCAAAATTTAACAAGACAATGAAGTATCGCTTTAAATGCTTTTTTACTGCCTCAGATATCTTAGTGATTTTGAAAAAAAGACATATTTCATTAAGGTTACTGTCTACGTAATGTGTTATGTCAGGGAACAGTATTGGGTGACATAAAAACATACTGGTATATCCATACTATATTTACATCTTACTATCATCTTTCGTATATACGCATTAATCTACAGCCTTGTTAAAAATGTCAAATGGTTCTTGGGTTTCCTTTCCCTGTCAAGAGTCGCCATGTTCTAGTGGGTAGCGCGTTCGCCTTGTTACCACGAGGTCGTGGGTTCAAATCTGAGCCACGCTGCGGTTGTCTGTCTCTGTCTTTCGGATGAGACAGTAAAAGCCAAGGTCCTGTGTCACAGTATGCGTCGGCATATGCGATATACGGTGACCTATCCATATAAGTGAATGAGTCTTGAGTAGGAAAGTTACACAACAGTAAAACAACTATCAGACAACGTTTTTCTGTTCCACGATTTGTATATCTGAAACAGACAGTTGCTGCATTAAACACTTGTACTTTTGAGTCTTCTGTTTCTGACGGTTTGTCAGTGTAAAATATGTCATTAATAATTTGATCTAGGAAACGTGTAATTGGAAATAAATAATACCTATACATAATTAATCAAGTACAATTCTAAATGTCCCATCTGTTATGAAATATTGTTTTCACAATATTTTTTTTTTCGTTTTGTTTTTTTTAATCAGATTGTTTAGCAATCGATTCGAATCGAACTCAGGACTGTGAGCTCGGGGAGGCGTGTACTTACGATTTAGGTAAATATTACATTTTGATTTTGCTTATTTATCGCCTTGATGATATAAGAATAGCAACAGCAGCAGCATGTAAGATATATAGCGATAGTACACACATGCTAAACACTCATGTTCAATATACCGTGAAAGAAAAAAAGAACAGATTATGCAAACATCATGATCACGTTTCTTCTTTGAACAAAAGCAAACGCAAAACAATAAAAGACAATAATAGTGTATAATAAATTTTTCCCAAAATGTAACTGAACAAGTTGTTTTTTTTTATAAAAATGATATTTCTCTTTTATTCAACACAATATCATAATGTTGGTGTACTACTGTTATTCGTTGGATTTAGCCTCTTTAAAAGAAGAAATGACATTCAACATTTACTTTCAAGATAGAAGTATACCTTTATGTATCAATTACACTTTTTAGATATTTTTGTGATTGTCATGTCTATGTATATCAACTAAAAATAGAATGATGCAGTTCTTTTACCATACTTAGATTACGCATACTTCTCCTATCTTATTTCTCTTTTTGGACCATAGAACTGATTTTTATGAATGATTCACCATGTGTGAGTTTTGTATAATTATAGAATGCAATGAATCTCTTAATATTGCATCATTTCCGGTATCCGTTATATCAAATAAATTGCCAAGTTTCAGTACAATTGTTCTAAATATATGCACATGTATATTGTTAAAGGCGTCGTGACATCATGTGAGTGAATAGAAAAGTAAAATGATTTTCACTTCTTTTTCTTTTTTAGTTTTATTGGAACCTCATGGGATTTCAATGTAAAAATGACATGAATGGGAATACACAGTAAAACACGGAGCTCTAAAAGTTCAGATGTGAGATCAGGGGTATCGGATGAGTACGCATGCCCTGCCTTCCGCCTTCTGATCACGTCAACCTTATCAGTCAAAGACTTTCGGAAAGAAATAAGGAATAAGAATGTCTCTACCATAGTAACAATTGGTATGTAAGTATAAAGCATTGTAACGGGCTTAGGCATTATAAAAAGGGGTCTGATTTGAGTGCCGATGTATTTTTAATGTTTACATAGATAAGATAAATCATAAATGTTTTATGCAGACTATATATGATCAAATTCCAGCCTCTGCGTGATGGAAAGAAAATACTTCATGGCACCTGATCCCACCTCTGGATTGTCAGATGTCTGGGTTTATCCAATTTTCACCAAACTTGTATATTGCCGACTGATTCGTTTGGAACTGATGCTTTGGTATCTGTGATTTTTATATCTAAATGAGATTTCATCCGTGCATTTGTTCGATATATGCATCTCTGTAGTGGAATACAATGTTACTACCTTGTGAGAAATGTGTCTATAAAATGCTTAGCTTTCCCTGTATACATTACCTATGTTGTACATTTGGTATGCATTGGTGTAAAATTGAAGGAGTCTCGAGGGATACATGTATTTGAAAAATATCATTTATTTATCTATTATTTGAAAATATGATAAGTCTAGGATAACAACGGTTTAAACATGAAAAACAAATGCAAATACCTAACAGATGGAACCAGGAAGAAGAATAAACAGCATTTGTCAGAGATGTCATATCAAATCCTAAAAACATTGAATTGTTATATGAATAATCGGTGGCAAAAATGTAAGGTTACTCTGACTTATTTACCAAACATCTGTAAGCGACTTCCGTATTAAATCTCAAGCATGAAAATGGGCGTTGCACATATATCTGCATTTCCGGCTCACTGGTCAGAGAAATTTCCCGCCTTATGTGATTTCGATAACTTCCCTCTCAAAAATGACTTTTGCTAGAAGAAGTTCAGCTGAATAGATCTACTTCATACCCGAAATATTTGTGTGGGACTATTGTTTCCAACGTTTAAAGAACGTAACTCTACGTAACCTTCCAAATGAAACAACGTTAGATCGGGTAATCGATTTCTAGCGTCATTTCATACCTAACATAAATAATACTGTTTACAGGGTAATTTTCGCCCCGTTTTATTTTCGCCCCTTTCGCCCCCATTGTCAGTGGGCGAATTTCAAAACTGGGCGAATCCGAAATGACAAATTTATCAAATAGATTTATGGAGAGACTGGGCGAATTTAAAACAGGGCGAAACTGTTTACAAGAGAATTAGGACGAAAATAACACGGGGCTAAAATAACCCTGTATACAGTAGTCCCACACAAACTTTATTTGGTATCACATGGTACTTGAAACAGGTTCATTAAGAGTCCATTTTTTTTATAAAATACCATGTTTTCATCTTCCCTTGGGCCGTCTTTTAAACAGGTCAGGCTGTATTTATTCTTATATATGTTTTCCCTTTTTAACCCTTTCACCCCTGAAATCTAATGGACTCTTCTTTATATCAATGATTTAGGCAAACCCAAATGTGTATCCACGGATTAATGGGTTAAGCAAATTTGTTAATGTAGACCAAGAAAAAAAAACACTTGAATGATTCATTAATAAACTTTCCGTGGACAGTTATTAAGAGTTGCATGTAAAAGTGTTTAATCACGCTTTGTATTACTCGTTTCTTAATTATGACTGTTTCTGGCTATATCCCTGACATTTTACTTGCGTTATTTTGACATTTTACAGAGTCATTTCGCCAAAGTAACGTCACATTATGTACGCACTAACGATCATATTATTTATATTCTTCAAATGCATATAATTTATTCAATTACTTCCTACCACCCAATTATGTTATGTAATTATGACTTTCTGTTGTATAACTCTGTATAATTAGCACGCGCCTTTCAAGGATTATGTATCGGCTTGTCAACATCGCCCAGCATTACTCTTGTCAAGGGCACGATAAGGTCAACTAGCACAGTGATATTGAGAAGAAATGAAATATACTTTATGAAAATGTTCAAACGGCGATTTTGCTATCTAATCAGTTCGTCAAACATTTGAACATGTTTTACAGTTCCTGTAGGCATGACACACACAAAATATTTTTCCTTGAATCAAGGAAAGAATTTTTGATAAAAGTGGGTTTTGTTTTTTGATTTTTATTTTATTCATTTTTTGTTTATGTTTTTGTTTTTTCATTTCCATACACAATTTCTGAACAATGACATTTTCCGATGCTAAGACATATAAATCTCCGAAATTAGTGAAAATCGAGTGCCGCCTTTCTAATATCTGCCCTTGTTGTTGTTATTGTTGTTGTATTGTTGCTTAACCCTTTCAACCTAAGTTTCCAAATGGTATGCTCCTTTCTGTTGTCTAGACTAGTCAATTTGTTTTGTAGGGTAAACGTTCATCGCACGAAACTTTCCCTTATATGTGACGCCATCGAATGCCATCAATGAAGGCTTCAGATTTGGTCTGTACTAGGCTGTAATAGCCATTTGGCGTGAGAGCTTTCCAAACGTAGCGCATCCTCTGAGATACGTAAACGAATTTAGGGATCCTGAGCGTAACGAAACTCTCTGTATAAAGAAATATCGGTTACTACTCTATCGTCCGAAGTACCGAAAAAATTTCAGTGACGCATCATTCATACATTTAATAGACCTAGGAAAATAGTTTAGATTCATATCTGAGGTTATCTTCTGTGGGTTATTTTACAAAATAGCTTTTGACGTAATCCTCATTACGTTGTGTAAAGAACGTCAGTATTTCCTCGACCTTACCCGTGATTTCACTGACCTTTATAACCCCAATTAGAAAGGCAAAGAACGAACGTGCAATGTTTTCTAAGTTATGAGTAAATATTTAATGAAGTGAACAATATCCATTACAAAGTGTATACCTTGATTTGAATATACAAAGCCTAACTCGATACGCTTAATTACAAAATTTCAAATAACATAATCAGCGAACGAAAAAAATAACTAAAACACTTTTTTTGCAAATGACAGCTTAAATTCATGGCGGTTCTTTAATGCTTTGAAAGCGAGTATGACTCTACCTGCCGTTTGAAAATGAAAAGTTTAAAACATACAGATTCTATACTTTGTATTCAAACATTTTAAGGCCGATTGGATTTTTTTCTATTTTGACAATGCATTAACCATGAATCAGGAACAGTTAGACATTTAACGATATTGATTGTCTAAAATTGGTCTCATTAGCAAATTTGCCTAATCACTGCGGTCTAATTTGCCTTAAAAAGATCGATTAGGTTAAATACAAACTGTCTTAAATACGAGGTGGTCTTGCAAAAGAGAAGATGTATAGGGGATAGTCTACTGTAGTTTTCTGAAATTCGATCGAACCTGTGGTTAATTCCTACATCAATATATATTACACAGTTTTGATTTTGAAAATAGTAACGTCTGAAATTCTCTAAAATTAAATGGAAAGAGGCAATTTACACTCTTTGCAAAGTGCATTCACAAAAAATCATTCGGTACCGGAACACTTTTAATATTACGAAATATTTTCTATAACATCTTTTTTGTAGAATATGTAGTTTAATGGTCTTATGATTGAGCTAAATTATTCATTTTTAGAATACAATTTGTACATCACCAGTCAGATCTACAAGGTTTTGAGCATAAAATGTCAAAGAACTCGTAAGATATGTCCTCGCTCAGGATGTCCGATGTCGTTACCCTATATTGCCTAGCTTTTGATTTTCATGAACCTGATCGTCTCGGATGAAACCAGTACTATACCAGTGTGCACCATAATGATGATGATGATGATGATGATGATGATGACGATGATGATGACGACGACGCTTATGATGATGAAGAAGAAGAAGAAGAAAAAAAAAGATGATGATGATGATGATGATGACGGATAATTGAAAACTAAGAACATTTCTGACAAATTACTCAGGCAAGTACTTGTATATTTACGCGATAAACTGATACGTTGATGTAGTCTTTTGAACTTTGATATTGGAACCGAGGTAGACTTTATGAAGTCATTTCCAGTCTTCATAACTCATTCTGAAACGTACTCCTTCGTTTACTCCTCATAGATTGTGACCTAAAAATAGTACCGGTCGACAATTATATACAACAAGTTCATGAGTATATGGTACGATTTACAAAAATACAATAAGTAATCATTATAATTATGCCCTTTAATAATATTCATAATAAACAGTTCATCAATGCTTGACAATCCTTTTATTTAATAGTAACACTTTTGCATGACATTGGTGTAGAGCGCTAGCTGTGGTGAATGTATTTCTCTTCGATTGGCACCCATGAAATTCAATACTTTCAAAACATATTATAAATATGATTCAAAGGTAGAAATTTTGCATAATATTTGTGTACAAAGAAAGTTGCAGTGTATACATTTTGCTTCAAATTGCAATTTTGAATTTGATTCAGCATTCCGAACCCTATTGTAAATATGAATTTTGGTAAACATTTAATTGAACCCTGAGTATTCCCCCGCTAGAAAACCATTCACAATTACTGAGAAACTACAGTGGAGTTGGTCTATAACGAAGTCAAAGGGGATTGACTTTTGACTTTGTTATAGGCATCCTTCGTTTTAAGCATCAGAATTTACTACATGTATAGATAAATAGTCATTCTTTTCGGGGGTTTTATTCCGCTTTGTAATAGCACTGAATTCGCTTTAGGCCGATTCATTATAGACCAACTCTACTGTACATGTTTATCATAAACAGAACGAAGAACGGAGTTACGGGTAATTTGTAAAACAACATAAGGTCCCCATACAAGGATGTCGGTAGACATTCTTAAGAACGGCTATTTGCAACGATCACGTTTTGCTGATCAGGTTATGAGTGCATGGTATTTTCATCAGATATCGACATGTAACCAAACTTGTAGAGTTTTTTTGCGGAATTTACGTCGGGTCTGGCGAGAAAGCAAGGGGCGCTGACTCTATCCAGATACCTGGTCCAATCTTATAAGGGATTGCAATTATTTTCCGGTTGGAGATCGTTTTTATTACTCAATTTGCCACGTTCATTTGGACTTTGATTTTTGAATATGCCTCAGTACTTATTTAGCTTTATTTCATTTATTAGTTTAAATATTTGCGGGGGGACTTAAAGGATATCTATAGCTTGTTATGGCCAGATTCTTGTCTCCTACGCATTTTATCCTCTAATTAATCTTTTTTGTCTTCGGAAGTGTGATAGCCATATGACCAAAATGCACATTTCAAGATCCTTATGTCGTCATTAGTTCTAATTAATGTTGATCCTCGGATCTCACAGACAGTTGACGTTGACGTTAACGTTTATTGGACAGAAATATATTACATGGAGGAAAACTCAATGTGAGATTATTTGACAGGTCCTGAATACCCCTGCTCATTTACAATTGGATTCTTACGTGGGCGTCACTCGGTCTAAGGAATAAGTCACGTAAAATCTTACTGTCTTTAGAATTTGTAAAAAGTAAATTAAGTTACGGGGGGCTAATGGGTATTGGGATATGTTGGGCAATGATGTAATCCTGGCAATTGAACTTGACTCTGACAGTAAATTGTCAGCGATGGTGTCCAGTTTTTCATTTTACTATTTTCTCACAAGATTTACATGTAGTACAAACTAAGATGCAAACGTCGAGGTATCCACTGGCATTCTGATGATGTATCATTTTCAAAAACGCTACTTCACAAAGGTATGTGTAAGGGTTACTTTCATGAAAATGGGGTAAATGTTAAGAAAAAAGAAATGAAAACAAAATTGTTGTTGTAATACTCTCAATGGTCCAGAAGCCATTAAAACACATAGGTAATTGATGAAGATATAGATGGATATTTGAAATCCATAGGCTGGATCGGGTGGCATTAAGGAGTAAGTCCGTACCCCTTGTCAAATAGTCACAGTTGGTGAAAGGACAGAAGATCAATTAAATATGACAAGGGTCATCAATATATTGACATAGAAATAATCTCTTTATGAGCCTTGATATACTGGCGCATATCCTCATATACGATCATTTTTCGTATAGATAATCGAAATTTCTTAATTTTGGGGTGTACATAGATATTTTGATGAATATTGGCTAAAACCGTAGAAACAAATAACATTGCACTTGCACAATTGAAAATATTTAAAACAGGAAAGTTTCCTCTGTGATATGATAGCTTGAGATATTTATTTCCCTAGTACTGTAATGATAAATGTTTGAATCATGATAGATTTCAATTGAAGCGAATATATATATATAAGTTTTTGTGTCAAGGAGCGCAATTGACTGAATCGATTCACCGACTTATCTGAAATGTGACGTCGATGCATCGAAAACTTATAAACGTCTCGTACAAATGCAAATATTATGAATAACTACATCGTAAAGATGAACCAATGTTAGTTAATATATGTAAACAATGCATGCAGTGATAGCATTTTATTTGTCATTAACATGACAAGATATCTAAATGTGACGTCATGCATTTTTTAATGTATTAGTAATTTATAACAACATTTTCTGTTTTTTTCTGTTTTGTTTTGTTTTTGTTTTGCTTTGTTTTTCATTTTTTTTTTATGACAATCGACTATTTGATATCGCAGTTTTAATAGGTTTTAAAATAATAAATGTTGTTGTTTTTAATCGACTTAGTAGTCATTCGTTTATATTATCTGTAATTTAGTTTGCAATGACAGGGACGATATATGTATTGAATGTCGTTTGTAGATTTAAACATAACGAAACACACAGACGTCAAATTAATACTGTTGCTGTTTAGGTGAACCTCAGAAGATTCGACCAGTCAGCAGGGAAAGCTCACTCCTCCATGGCACCTGGTCCCTTCGCCGGGTTTTCAAAGGTTTGTGTTTGTCCAATATTCACCAAATTTGAATATTTCTTTATGGATTATTTTCACTATTGACATCTTGGTATCTGTGATTTTTATATGTTCTCCAATATGTAGTTGCGTTGTTGTTTAACGTCCCAATTAAGAATATTTCACTCATATTGAGACGTCACCGTGTGCCGGTGAAGGGCGACACATTTTGCCTGTGCTCGGCACTGCTGGCCGTAGAGCATGGAGGGTTCTTTAACGTGCCAACACCTACTGTGACACGGGACCTCGGTTTATACTGTCTCATCCGAAAGACAGGGATGGCCAACCGTGTAGTGGCGCTGCGGGAATCGAACCCCAGACCTCTCGGCTCGAAGTCGAACACGCTAACTACTCGGCCACGGAGTCCCCTCTCCAATATGTAAATAAGTACATGAAGACATATAAGTCCAGATACATTGCTTACTATGTATGTGAATATTATTTCCCTGTGAATGCATATAAAATGACATCTCAATATGGACCCTAAAGATAAACAGTGGACAGCAAGAGAAAGGAAAATATACTTGGTACAATATATTGTGAGCATTAAATGAAAAGTCATTTTCAAAATAAAATAAATTCTAAAGATAAATACAGTCTAACTTGCCTTAGTGACCCACTGAATTAAAGGAAACCCTGTCTTATTTGACCTTAATAAGTAGTTCCCAAAATGATTTTTACCTATGTAAAACACCTGAATTAAGAGACCTCCTGTCATATGTGACCCTTTTTGCTCCTTCCCTTGGACGGTCTCTTAAAACAGGTAAGACTGTATTCAAATTTGAGTTTTGAATTTTCATTTTGTAGTTTTATGATAATTATAAAATATAAATTATTAAAAGGAGTTTCGATAAATCAGTCAATAAGAAAAAATCCATCCCCCACCCCCTTACAGTGAAATCATCATTACATTACGTTTTTCAGAAGAATGGAATTGCAGATATATTAAGACCCACTTATTCATACTCGAAAGGAATTATAAAACGATCTTTCGATTATGAAAATTTATTTCTGGAATGTGATGTCAGCAAAAGTTTATAAATATCCTGGTATTTACAAGCACAAAACATATTTTTCTTTTCTACGTGTTTATAAGCAAACCGGGCGAAATACCATATGATAAAATAAAAAAGTATATAAAAAAGTTAATACATAACACGACCCGCTCTCTTAGTATAAGTAAATAGAATATGAGGAAACGAACCCTATTTTTCATCTTCAATTACCCTTGAACAATATGTAAAGCGTTGCAACACCCACATATCTTGCGACGAATTCAAGGTCTTTTTTATGTTAACCTAATATGGTATATCTAGTTCACTGTAAAACGATTTATATTTTTGTCATACATTGCAATGATCGGAAACCGGAACCTTATACATAATAAAAATCAGGAAATAAATATCGTACTGAGTAAATTGCAAAATCATCGCATTTTCTATTAAGCGCAAGAATCTATCGAGAAAACAATAATTTTATTTCTGCCATTTTTTTTTCTATTTCATATATGCATATATACATATAATATATATCAGAAGTGAAGGGTAAATAGCTTGCCTATCCTGTTTGTACAAAATGTCTGAAAAAAATAAAACAAAAGGATCAACATTATTAAAATTGATTTTATTAGTAGTAGTTAGTTTATCAATCATTTATCTTCATTATCATCATAATTATTATTGTTATCATTATTATTCAATTATTTTAATTATTATTATTATTATTATCATTATTATTTTTTTTATTATTATTATTATCATTGTTGGTGCTGTTATTTTTATTATTATCATTATTATTATTATTATTATTATTATTATTATTATTATTATTATTATTATTATTATAATAATTATTATTATTATTATTATTATTATTATTATTATCACCATTGCTATTATTCTTATTATCATTGTTTTTATTATTATTATCATTATTATTATCATCTGATTATTATTGTTATTTTCATCATCATGATCATGATCATTATTATTATAATTATTATTATTATTATTATTATTATTATTATTATTATAACTTTTATTATTATTATTATTATTATTTTCATTATTATTTTTGTAAACATTTTAGATTGAAATCTATTCGTGTGGTCATTTCAAGGGCAAATTTAATTAAGAGCTTGACCCCTTTAAGCAAAGGTGTTTTTGTTTATTCCTTGAATTTTTACAGTCAACTGCGCAATGAACATTTATGAATCATATGCGGTACGTCATAAACAATTAGGGAAAAATCACTTCCTATATGCTTCATGCGTCAAGTGAAACATTAATTAAATAATTGGTTTGATTTAGCGACAACCGATTATTTTGTCGACCTAGATACGCATTGATATTTTCATAATATTTAGAACCATGGTGAAAAAGAAACAGAAATGTTTCGTACGCAAATCATTTTAGCATGCAATTCCTGTAATACAATACCACTTGATTAGCTTTACTAACTAGTTTTAACCACATTACCAATAAGAGTCGCTAAGTACAGACATTGATGGCTCCTGCCGAGTTACGCAACATTTTAATGACTTAAAAAGTGCCCCTAACAAATCCACTAGGACAATTTAAGATTAGAACTGGATATGGCCCAATGGACATTTTAACACATCAATACATGTCGGAACAAAATGAGTTTTCAAGAACTGTTTCTCGTGCAGGGTTATCTAGGTTTTTTTTAGTTTTTTGTTTATAGACTTTACATAATAATTACAGATTATTATGCTTGCATCAACTTTTTTCCCAAATTTTCTAAAAGTGACACTCAAAATATGTATAAATGGATTTTATGTAATGCAATTATAATGCATTTTATCGCTCGATTCTTAGAGATATGTATATTGTCCAGTTGGGATGTTCCATAGTTCATGCAACCGGAATAACAATATAAAATTCAAAAAGCCAAGCTGTCCAGAATGAGAAAGTCACAATTTCTTATACTTAGACAGAAGTATTTTACCGAGACAGCAGAAGCAGCAGCAGCAACCACAAATAGAGAACGATATCAGAAGAAAAACAAAGATATTATTTGCTTTTTAAGCAAAACCAATCATCACTATCTGGGAACAAACATAATAATCATTTTCGGTTTGATTATGAGGTCTTTATTAAATGACCTCTATGACATTTTTAACTTTTGAATTAAATTTTTCAAAGTTCTGCGTTATTTCGTCAAGAAAGTGGTCTATCCTTGAGGTGTTTTACAAATGGAGGGGGGGGGGGGGCGTGTAACAGCACATTTGAAAAAGGAACTTCTGTAGCCCTTATAACTATCAAGCTCAATGGTATGTGATCCTTAGGTGTATATTTCACAAGCCATTGGCAACAGCTGCATCGGGTGCTTATATATATCACAAATTATTCAATATAAAAGGTCATGTTCCATATATGGTCATATCATGTACAGAAAGAAACTTCTTCCTGGTAAGTTATGTTCATTAGAAAACATCAATTGCTTTCAATATTTTGCATATTGTACGACATTTTGATTAAAATGCTTGCAGTTACAATAATTCTGTTCATCAAACGAGTTGCTTTTTCGATAGATTTTTTTTCTGAAAAAAAAATTACTGTATATTTAATTTTTTTTAATTTTAGATCGATTTTACTTAGAATAATAACATGCAGCAGGTGTAAATATCAAAACCGATGCTTATTCCTCTTTGACACAATATCCTGCTTTTTGTTATACTTTGGATCAGACAGCAACATCCGAGATCATGTGTCTCAGTAGGTGTTAACACGCTAAAATATGTGTTGAACATATGTCAATTTTGTCGATCTTCACCGGCATACGATGCCCTCCACATATAATAGGAGACTTTCTAGTTGTTCCGTGTCCGTCATTTTCGTTATTCTAGAATCGACTTAATGCGCGAGATCACAACAATGATTCCAGCAAGGTTACTTCCGGTTAAGGATAGTTTACGTTAGCGATATTTTATTTTCTCATAAAAGTACAAATATTGTATTATATTGCATGATAAGTATCTCACAGAGGTCCAAACTAATAAATAATCCTTTTTAAATCGGTTTCACGTGAAACTTGATTTCAAAAACATCAAAAGAAAGACAAGATTCAATCTGGCTACGACGTATAACATACAGCGGAACTGCATCTGTGGAACCAGTCGCTCGAGGCGCATGTAGTTCCGGAATGAATAACGGTAATCCGGATGAACTCGAATCTCCCCTATTGAAAGTTTCTTGGAATGAACGTTAGATAACGGGACAACATCTTTCAAACTCGTGTTTCGCCATTATTGTTTCCATTTATATATTTACAATGTCTTGTAGACAAATGGTTATGAGGTACCTACCTTGTTGGCTACCCATATTTGAATTAAAAATGCGCGTACTCTAATAAAAAAGGGCTCACCACTACAAATTGTATGAGAAGTACACTGGTATCATTTTAATAAATATTGTTTAATATTATGAACCAGGAAAAACTGAATATGGCATTTAAACTAGATGATAAACGTTTCACAGAACCGCATTTGTCTGGTAACATCATTATTCGTATTTATTGCCGTTCAAGTTTACATTTCTTTTTGCGCCAACTCGTTTCAAATGGACCATGCACTGTTCCGAAAATTCTTGCGGTACACAAGTAACACGAAGAATATCGTTCTACAGTTTATCACTGTTGCACTTCTCCAACAAATCTGTTTTGAAGGCAAACAAATAGATTGAAAGTTTATGGGGTGGAAAACCGATCTTTATTTTAGCGGAAAATGATGAAAACACACACAAGAAGAAAGCTAAAAGTCGAGACATGGTAATAAAATGTAGGCATAAATTAAATATGAAAATTTGTCATTGTCCGTAGTCTTGTGCTATTCGGACATTTTGCTATTTTACATCCTTTGTTCTTCAAAGTGAGTGATGTCTTTATGTATGCGATTATCATCTCTCTCACTTTAAAACAAATGACTTTTTCAGACTTTTGGCTCTTTTAGCACCACTGTCACTTTCTGTAAAAGGTACACGGAGACTGTTATAGATGAATACGGGTTCAGATAGTACTAAACGGAGATGACGGTCACAATATGCCCTTCGTGTGAGTTGTAGAGTAAGAAACGTGTAAAGTTGCATTTACATTGGTTGGTTGGGTAGTTGGTTAGTTGGTTGGTTATTCTGTTGTTTAATGTCCCGGTCAATAATCTTTCACTTACATAGAGACGTAACCGTGTGCCGATGAAGGGCGACACATGTTGCTTTTGCTCGGCAGTTATGGCAGGGACCGAGCAGGTATGATTCTTTAACGCGCCAATACCTACTGTGACACGGAACCTCGGTTTATACTGTCTCATCAGAAAGACAGGGACAGCCAACCGTACCGCGCCTTCGATTGGAAGTCGAACCCACTAACCGTATTAGCCATTGCAGTACAAAGGTAAATAATGCATAGAATAAAATACACACTCAAGATATGTTTGTAAAACACTATTGCCATACATGGCAGCAAAATAAAAATCCATTAGCAGTAGAAAACATCACGTCGAAGGTCGCTAGGTCAAAAATGTTTATAAACCAATGATACACTGGGATGTGTGCTTCGTTGGCTAATTCTTTTTAATTGTCATTCGCAAAAATGATTGAAAATTGTGCCGTTAATGTTAATGAATTATGAAAAAAAGATTTATTATCATTTTCTTTGATGCATTTTTTCATCTATCAATGTTATTATTAGTCTTTATACTGGAAAACAAAACTTTAACTGCTTTGTATTTGCTGATAAAATGTACATTTAAGTCACTAGATAAAGTTAAATGCACAGTACTTCATCCCCATAGCCAAGGAAATTATAAATTGTATTTTGTTGTAATTCATTTCATATTTATATAGAGTTCTCTCTATTCTGTTCGCCTTATTGCAACTGAATGCGTTATTAGCAAGCAGACACCTCGGAGTAATAAGGAATCTTTCCCCTAATTTCGCCACAGAGAACGATCAAGAAACGACAACCTTTGCGCAATAAAACTGCCAAAAACCTCTAACATTTGTTATCACGGCTTGTGATAACGGAAATTGGTCTAAAATCCTTATAGCAGTTGATGACATTTCGTCAATGTAGGATTGTAAAAACGTTCACTTCGCAACTTGTTTACAAACTAGATCATCTTTCGTAAGTTTTGCAAAAAGCTTTCCCATCAAAACATAATATTGCCGTAGGATTCAATTACCTTTTGAGCACGGATAACACTTATTTTCCTTTTGGATTCGGAACCTATTTAACCGCTTTCCCCTGAAATGTCCTTCCGTTTGTCATATCTTATGCCAAAGTTGTTCCTTACTCCTCAGGTCAAATGGATTGCTATGAACTTAAGAATCTCGATTCAGGGTATGTTACTAATGGATAGTTTACTCCGGAAATTTGAACGTATCTCTTCCAGAGTTTAGTTACCATAAAGAACATCCTGTCATCAGCAATCATCTGCTATTTTTGTAGATAGGAGCTTCCTGATTGTTTATATCGAGCCAATAGGTTCTCCATACACTGATCGTTTATCAAATTTGCTTCTTTAAAAGGGAAGTGGAAAGTCTTGATTCGGAATATATGGAACACGTAATTTTTCATGACACAGTTTTGTGTATCCTGCTAATCCGTTAGGAAGAAAAAGTGTATTTAAAACATCTCGCTATTTTTTCTCATTATTAACTATCTACGTGTTATTTGTTTTTCAATACACGAAAGTATGACATACCATACACCTTTTGCTTTTGTTAAAGTTGATAAAATGGTCGTTATTTTAGGCGATTGCCTGACCTTTGGAAACGCCATGTACAGGAGAGAAAAATGTGAAGTTTTTGTTATATATTAAGACTTTTTATATATTTGCAGTTGATAACTGCTTTAATACCACAGGCGTCGTATACAGTAAGGAATAAATTAAAATTCAAATTCGATTTTATTTATTCAGTATTCATTATTATCATTATTGAATTTCAATCAGATTGTTACCGAAAAACGTTGAGTTGTACAATCAAAATGAGAAGTTCACAATGATCGAAAAACGTTGAGTTGTACAGTCAAAATGAGTCGGCGAATATTTCTGTTTGTTTGTTGATATGTTCTTTAACTAATCACTTTCACATATATGTAGAAGTAGGCGTGTGCCGGTGAAGGCCTTTAATTTTACATATCCTCGGCACTTTGAGATACAGGACATTGAGCAATGTGGATTATTCAACGTGCCAACACCTAATCTGACACAGGACCTAGATTTCCCTGTCTCAGAAGACGATTAGAGACAGCCAATCGCAGTTCGACGCGGACTCGAACCCATGACCTCGTGACCACAAGGAGCTAGTCACTTAGAAACGGCACCGCCTCGACTACAAATGAGAATGTTACAGTTTTAAATTTGCGGGGGTATTCTTTTCAACGGATTATCATTTCTTCGATAATATCCCAAAGTATGGAAAACAAACCGATTGGTGAGAGTGATTGTGATGCAGGACGTTTGTTTTGACTATGTTACCTTTAAGATGTTTCGTGCCTTACCAAGTTGTCGAAACAGGGTCTAACGATAGGGGTATTTCATACGATTTGTCCAAACAACAATACAGACTTAGATTTTTTTTTTTGCCGGTAAAATTTCAAAAGTTCAAAGTAGACTATCAAACTAGTTGCCATTTTGGGGATGTAATTAAAATAAATGGTTTTGTCGGTTGTGTATCAGATTTTGTGGATGATATTCTGTTTAAATTATCTGATGAATTATCAAAATAACAAATCAGCATTTGTAATTTGTTAACATTCATATTTTGAAATTATCTGCAAACATAAAAAATATCTATCATTCATTTCATTATACATACAATTTGAAAATGTTGCTTGTTTAAGCCTCAGAACACACTAGACAATCTTTCAGCTGCATGTTTCCGAACAGTTTTATTGTTGGGGAGAAAATCCGGTTAAGTATGTACGCAGGAAGAGGCCCGCGGCTATCAAAATGAATAAATCTCACTTACTGAACATAGATTCCAGAGAGGCTCGACCTTGCGCTGAGTAAAACTTTAAGACAAAATGATTTTGAATGCAATGCTCTAACCATTCGACCACGGAGATTCCATGTTTGAACGGGGAGTAGAACAACACTAAAATACAAATGTTGTCAGATGCATGGTTTTCACCTCGATATCATCCGATACAAAAACAATAGCTTGTGTGAATCTTTCGATTTGTTGCCGTATCGAAATTTCGAGCGAGTCGAAAACAATAATAGAGTTAGAAAATGCAAATAATGAGAAAATTTGAAAGAGCAATTTTCAATGTTTTATCTTACTTCTTTATTAAATTTTGAAAGTTATGTTTAAGTCTGTAACGTTCAAACATATCATTGAAGCTAAGATCCTTCGAAGCTATTGACAAAAGAAAAATCTAATCAACCACTGCTACATTTCCATATTAAACATGTTTACAGTTAAACCATTCAGATGGACTACGAGACCTAGGTTTTGACTGTCTCGTCCAAACGACAGACAGCGAGACTTGAGCACGAATCCAGAACCTCCCTATCAGAAGCCCAACACGCTAACCCTTATAACCTAATGTATGTCTTAAATCAAAATTTTGAAATTTTTCCTTTTGGCAATTGTGTTAACATAAAGAATCAATTCACCCACGTTGACTGTAAAAAAAAAGATATTTTACAAAACTCAGAATGCACGTTATAAGAATATTTGCAAAAACAGCCCTCGGTTGATACGTCCGGCAATCCTCAGCTTGTATAAACAAGAATCTGGAGTTTCTCAGTGAGACATCGGATCTTGATTCTGTTCAGTTGACTTCGCTACTGGAGATAAAATGAAATAAATAAGGGACTTATAATTAATGTATGATAACCGTCTGTATCAGCTTACAATGAAGTGAAAATGGTTCTCATTTTTGGTTTATGTCCCATGGTATGATATAAATTCTGGATTCGTACGATTTATTGGCTGTTGGTTGAATTGTTGTTAAATGCCCAACTGAAGACTCAGTTACTCGATGTAGGTATATGATTTGTAGTTTTTGCGTTTTTTTTTTTTGTTTTTTTTTGGCAAGTGAGAAGTGAGGCTTGCTTAAGGGGTGGTCATTTACCAAATACTTTATCTTGTATTATCTGAAAGTCTCCAAAAGGTGAGAAAAAAAACCTGAAAAAACAATAAGACGCAGCCAGGATCGACCTCATAGTCTGAATGGATTACTCAAACGAAGAACCTCGACTTGAGAATGTCAATAATGGATAGATATTCGCCGAAATTTGCTAACGTCTCCATATACGTGAAGGGTTTCTCGGTGGAACTCTAAGCTTTACTACAACCAAACTACCCATCAGGCCTGGTATTTAGTAGATAAGCTTTTGTCGGATGAGACAGTAAAAACCGATGTCCCGTGTCACAGTAGGTTTTGGTACGTTAAAGAACCCTCCCTGCTCTACGGCCATAAGTGCCGAGCATAGGCAAAAATTGTCGCCCTTCACCAGCATACGGTGACGTCTCCATATGAGTGAAATATTCTTGAGCGGGACGTTAAACACCAATACAACAACAACAACTACCAATAAGTTTTTCCAAGTCAATGTTTTACTTTACAGTGCACATATTATCTTCAGGGGCACGATCGCTCCTAATTAAGATACTACCATGAAACAATATTAGCGTGTGAAGAAGAAAAAACAGGACATTGCTATTTCATCAGACGTTTTGCAGGTTCTTATCATGTACATGTACACATAATAGATTTATGTTTCTTCTCAGTTTTGACCTTTGACCTCAGATTGTCAGTCATTGCAAAGTTGGATTAGTTGATATGTATTATAGAAAGATTGTTGTTTATATCTTGTTGCAGGTATTTCAATATTCCTAATATGCTGATAATTACAAAGTCTGCTTAATTTTATCATTATAATTTATTTTGTCATACAGATATACAAATAACATGCCCAATACCTCCACGTCCACTTCAATTACCATTTGGAAATTTCAAGCTTAGCAAATAAATCCTGTTTTAGCCTTTTACTGGCCAGACGGTATCTCATATACGGACAACTACCTTAGTCTGTATAGAATTAATATATATATTTCACATTTAAGAGCGTCATATATTCATTGCTTAGTAAATTGTCTTTCCTTTATGCATTTGAATGTTTTAAATTTAGTTGGTATTTTATCTATCATATAGTAAATGTCTTTAGATATATAAACTGAAACAGCAATTTAACATTTAAGGTATAATAATGTTTTTAATTTCATTCTTTTTTTCGAGATTGATAAACCATCGGCAGATACTGTATTACAGACCAAGCAAATAGTTCGTAATGTACAATGAGTACTTTGAAGTATTTGTCCAATAGGAGATGTGATATGTATTACCCTGCTGAAAGCGTGACCATAGCAAACGTGATAAGTACAATATGTTGTTGTTGTTGCGTTGTTGTTTAACGTCCCACTCAAGAATATTTCCCTCATATGGAGACGTCACCGTGTGCCGGTGAAGGGCGAAAAATTTCACCTGTGCTCGGCACTGCTGGCCGTAGAGCAGGGAGGGTTCTTTAACGTGCCAACACCTACTGTGATGTTCGAAAATCATAGTCCTAATAAACATGAGAAGCTGAGAAATGATAATGGACTCAACGTGGAAAACAATCGCAAATTTCTTTTGGGATGGGACCAGGTGTCCGGAAGGAGTCAACGTCCCCTGTTGGAATGTCATACTCGTCGAAAATGCCCCATGGAAACCTTAAGAGTTCGGTGAAATGTCAAAGGGGCAGGCCGATGAGATGAGGCATATTTTTGTCACGTACGACCATTGAGTTGTGACGACTTTATCAATAGATACCAACTTTGGAGGAAGCCCTTAGGTTTCACAAGACTTGTGTCCCTCTGTGATTCGAACTTTGGGCGAATCATCTATAAGAGGAGATCACTGTACCTTTGAGTCAAAATAAGCCATCGCAATATTCGTTTGTGTCATGGCATAGAGTACCTATATACTTAACAATGACAGCCTCGATGATCTGGTGGTGGTCAAGTATTCGCCTAAAACTTCAAATGATTAAAACACGAGTAGCAACCTTAGTTCGTTAGCATAATTGTATAGCAGATTTCCTCCTTTGCAAAGGGCTAGATATATACAGCGAAGCGTTTCGAGTCGTTCGAATAAACTTTTATAAAGCGAGTACTCATATATAACTGTTAAATTTCCCTAAGGGCTGCACAGTCGTACGGGTCTACATATTTGTGAGGGCCAACTTTGCCTTCTCGCCTTCTGATCATTTCGTCATTGTTTCAAATCCTATGCACGGTACAGTTGATTCCCCCTGTAATTCGGATGAGACAGTAAAAACCGAGGTCCAGTGTTACAGTAGGCGTTTGGACGTTAAAGAACCCTCCCTGCTCTACGGCCATAAGTGAAGAGCATGGGCAAAATTTGTCGCCCTTCACCGGCACACGATGACGTCTCCATAAAAGAGTATTTTGAGTTCGACGTTAAACAACATTACAATGAATAATTCAATCAAACATTTCAATGAAACAAGCCCCTGTAGGACGTTAAACAACAGTAAAAAAAATTCAATGAAACAACCCCACATGATATTTATCATTACCGTCCGACTATAGTCATTCATAAACAAGAATAAAAGGACCTCAGATGTTATTGCATTTAGAAGCCAGATCTTTATTTTGCATTATTCCGTTCTTTGTGTAAAAAACAATTAATACCTCTTAGCTTCTTCGATAATTTATTTATGATAAGCGTTAAGTGACGGTCGTATTAAAGTCGGTGCTCCTAATATCATTTACCGAGACGTTCCAGTTTTATATCAATTAGACATAAATTTCACATTTATTTTTCATTTGTATGGATATTAACCCCTCTGCACGGAGCACAGAAACATTAAAAATCTCGACTTCTACAAAATAATGAACATTATCATTAATAACTCGAACTGAGAAGCAAATTTGAGGACCGTTTATTGAGGCCTATTGTTAGAAACATATTTTCCAAAACTCCGGAGAGCGGATTGTTTGCGGAGTTCACACTTAACATCTGTGACAGAGGAAATTAGCCATTAACGACTCGATAATCCCACATACTAGAGCTGACTCAACTTCAAAGTCACGGAACTTTTCAGTACTCCTTCTTTCCCATTGCGATTGTAAAATTTTGTATTAGACAATTCAAAGAACCTAAGAGTTTTCCAGTTAAATGTTACATTGACAATAAGTTCAATTGATGATACAAAATTCAACACTCCCCAGATCTTAAGGCATATTGCTAACGTCCAGTTTAAAATACTACAGAAAGAAATCCGCGTAAATTTCAAAATGCAAAAAAAAAAAAAAATGGAAACAGAGTTGGACTGCTGTTTTTTTTTAAGCAAATGCCATTAACCAGTGGCCGGAAAAGCATTTTACCTGTTTAAGATTTTGGATGATAATCTTGAACATGATCATTTACAGTAACTAGCTTTTGTTAGTCAGAGCAAGAACGTATAATTTTTTTCAGACGAAATCGACATTTTAACGACTCGTGGATTTTCCGTGGAACATTTGCGACGGGTGCGGCATGTCAACAGGGAACGCCGACTCCTTCGAGACACCTGATCCCATCCCGTTAGGAATTTGCCACTGTTTTCCACGTTGAGACTGTTATTATTCTAGTCTTATTATATTTTAGGACTTAAATTTTCGAATATCCCTCTGGAAATTCCGTATGTAAATAATCATGTTCTTTTATTTTCTCATTTATATTTATACAGAAAGTATTAATACACCATTTCAAGAAATTCATATTTCCGACTTTTAATCTTCTAGTGAAAAATTAGAATATAATACTAGGTACACTGTTCCTGATTCCGTTTCCCGATGCCAATCTCCATCGACAGACATCTTGTAATTTCTTGCAAGAAGTCAAATGGCAATGGCTGTGAAGATATCTAATTTAGATGTCTATACGAGTGTTCAACTCTTCAAGTTCAACTCGATCTCATTACACTAACATTCAAACATGAAAAGAAAACAAAACACAAGGCAGCTACCGGACACATATATATAGCATTATTAAAGTTCGTATTTCTCTTTCCGTTCCCCCGCTATTGCCTCTGACGTGTGTATCCAAGGATTCCTTAGATAATGAAAAGTAATAAGTTTGTTGTATTATTGTTTAACATTCCACTCAAGAAACTCTCACTTATATGAAGACATCGTCGTGTGCCGATTAAGGGCGAAAAATTTGGTCTAGGCTGGGCTCTTATGTTCGTAGGATTCTTTAACGTACCTACACCTACTGTGACACGGGACCTCGGTATTGACTATATCCCACCCGAAAGACTGGGACGGTCAACCGTGCCGTGGCTTGGGCTCGAATCATGGACCCTTCGATCCGAAGTCGAACATACTAAGAACTATGCTACGGTGGCCCCCATGAACAGCAAAACACTGGCATCTGAGTAATCTTGTAGTGGTAATACTAGGGTATGATCACAGTTTTGCCAGATACATGTATTAGGTATGTTGAACACAAACAGTGAATCAATAGAATTAGAATTATTCACAAGGGGGAAAGTTCTGATAAAAATGAAAATTAACTTTTCTGAAATATAGGGTTTTTTGTTTTTTTGTTTTTTGTCATTTTCCAAATTAGAATTACTGACGAAGTATTTAAAGTACAGTTCCCTGACTCGTCAACATTTTAACGTACATATACATGTATTTATTCCATTACGTCTCTTTTGTGAATGTGTCCGTCCCCTTGATGGATGAAAAAAACGAGGATTCTAGAGGAATATAAATCTGAACCGTCCACCTTTTCGATTCTCCGTTGTCAGTCAGTCAAATGTAGTTGTTGTATTGTTGTTTAACGTCACACTCAAGAATCTTTTACTCATATGGAGACATTACCGTTTGCCGGTGAAGGGCAACAAAGTTTGCCCATGCCCGGCACTGCTGGCCGTATAGCAGGGAGGGTTCTTTAACGTGCCAACACCTTCTGTGACACGGGACCTCGGTTTTTACTGTTTCATCCGAAAGACCGGGACGGCAAACCGTGGAGTTGCGCTGCGGGGTTCGAACCCCGGGACCTTCGATTCGAAGTCAAACACCCTAACCACTCGGCCACAGAGGCCCCCTCGGCCAGTCAGTCAAATAAACGTTTAACCTAGCTATATATTTTGATATATTATGTACTAGAATATTCATTTATAACAATACCTCTAGACCATTGCCATGGTACTTTACCTACGTTTCAAAAAGATGAAGTAACAGCAGAGAGCAACAGTTACCTATATTCACTTCTAGTGTCGTTGTTTGATTTATGCGTGTGCTCTCAACTTTTTTTTCGAGAATTATCTTTTTTGTGTGAAGCCTAAGAAATTTTGATTTCTCCTATGTACCATAGTCTTCATTGGAAGACTTTTGATGTGTCCAAATCTTTTCTGATACGGGATATCTCAGCTTCACACTATACCAATGGCTTCTTGGAAGAATCTTACTCATTAAACGTAACATGCCTCAATGTACATGTATTTATTTTACTGTACATGTATTTATTTGAACTTAAGTGGGCCTCCGTGGCCAAGTGGTTAGCGTGTTCGACTGCGAATCGGAAGACTCGGGTTCGAGCCGCGTAAGCGCAACTTCGCAGTTGGCCGTCCCTGTTCTTCGGATGAGACAGTAAAAACCGATGCCCCGT
>JACSZP010005054.1:0-10275 GCA_016161895.1 Pinna nobilis | reverse complement strand
TAGAGCAGGGAGGGTTCTTTAACGTGCCAACTCTTACTGTGACACGGGACCTCGGTTTTTACTGTCTCATCCGAAAGACAGGGACGGCCAACCGCGGAGTGGCGTCTACGGGAATCGAACCCCTGGCTTCTCGGCTGGAAGTCAAACACGCTAACCACTCGGCCACGGAAAGTATTTTTCGTGCATGGTATATTTCGAGTTCAGTGGTTTGGGTGGTGTATTTCAGAAATTTATTTCTGCTTTACAAAGAATCAAATGAAAATTCGAAGACTCACTGTCATGCTCAAAACATTGAAATATTTTATTTCATTTTTTAATTTACTTTTCGTGGTCTCAGGAAACCTGTAGTATGTCGATTATAAGGCCAATATTATAATGGCTATATCTTTTAATTTAACGCTTTTTGTAACTCAATGATATAATTTATATATTTTGCTTAACGGTGTGCTTGCAATGGCATAATAAGACACAAGCATTCAGTGTTTCATAGGTACATTGAGCACAATTTCGAATGAGCACTGCATTCTTCAGTGAATAATCCAAGATGGCTGTAGCAACCCCTTAATGAACATGTTTTAACTTCTGACCTTGACCTAGGTGTTTAATGTATATATTTTACCTCCTGACCTTGACCTTGGTGTTTAATGTACATGTTTTAACTTCTGTCCTTAACCTTGGTGTTTAATGTACATGTTTTACCTCTTGACCTTGACCTAGGAGTATGAGGTACATGTTTGACCTTCTGACCTTGACCTTTAACTTTAAGATACATGTACTTTCAAAACTATTATGGTGGCTATAATCTGTATTACTTTGCTGCTGTATAAGGGTATTCCTGTTTCACAAGCACATTTTATTTTTGCAATTTTTGTATCATACTTTCTGAATATCATTGTAATGACCGACTTTTGATATCATTTAAAGACAGTGACCCTCTTGAAGAAAAGTATTTTAAATTTATTTTTCGGTATGTTTTGATTTTGTACTTTTTAGGAAGCCCAAGCGTACGCTAGAAGGAAAGATTCGTGTCACCGTCAACGTAGTCAGCAAAGGTGTTTTCACAGGTGTTGGAAGGAACTACAGGATTGCCAAGAGTGCAGCGGCAAAGAAGGCGTTACGTTGTATACGAGTGATGCAGGCACAAGGACTGCTTGCTTAATATCTTCTATTCCCTACGTCAGATATAAGTTTTAATACCTGAAATCAAAAGCCAATAAGAGGGGTCTTTCCAATGTAATCATGCCAATTGTCTCCTTAATAGAAGTACATGTACATTAAACGCTCGTGTGATAGAAACATACTTTGAGAAATTAGAAAAGATGGTAGAGAATCTGAGAGTGACCTTGTTATGACCAGCTATGTAAGATTTGATTACTCTGTTTTATCATTCCACACCATTTTTGTTCTCAAAGAAAACATTTAAAAAATCACATTTAGACCATGATTAAATTAAAGTGTACAGCTGTTTAAATTAAAAAAAATGTATGTACTCATTTTTGAATATTTACATATCAACTGTGTTGTCTTTATGTGAAGGTTATACATGGTTGTGCGCTGGGTATGCTTATGTTTACCACATGATCGCAAGTGACATGATGTGCCTTAATTGGAATTAGGCGGATGAACACACATTCCAGGGGAAACCCTTTTCTTAATTTATATTAATAAAAGGAATTTTGCAGCCTATCATGTTCTCTTCATGTCTTGTTAATATTTATTCACCCATTGTGTTAAGAATTATAATATCGATAAGGTAATCATTGATTTATATCAATAAAATAATAAATAAGATTTATATAAATAAAATAATGAATAAGATTTATATAAATAAGATAATAGATAAGGTTTATATAGATATTACTATCTATCTATTCCTTTGTCCTGGCACTCCTAGTCTCCTTGTTCGGAGTAGGTTTTATACAGTTAGTTGATGCACTGCACAGCTTTTAAGCTTTTTATTTTTGTTTTCGAAAGGGGGTTGTCATAGACATTTATTCAGATCTAAAAAATAATACCACTAAAATTAAGAATGATATTTGTCAAAATTCATTTCTTTTTTAATGTCACATTCTGATTTAACTTGCCAACGTGTCAAAGTTGACACCTATGCACAGTTTAGTTGATTATTCAACCATTTGGTAGGTACAGCTGTGAGCAATATATACTTTTTATTATACATTTACATATTTTTTTCTTTTTACTTATACAAGTATTACTAATTATTTGTTTATTTTGTGTTTGTACATGTGTTGATTTCATAGGTTGGCGGATTTTAAAGTGTGCATTGCCTCAAACCACATTATTTCTCAACAAAATGTAAAACTGTTAAAGTTAATCCTTATAATTTAATTAAAAATCAGAAAAATTTGGTTTCAGATTTGTATTGTCAACAATAGAATCTTTTCAAATCGTAAACGAACAAACCAACATAAGAGTAGGAATATCTTCAGCTACTTGTAGCTGGGTTACCCCTAGCAACGGCTAACTATATCGTCAGGCAGCCTGGATATTGTGAATGTATACTATGTCACATGAAGATATTTTTTGTTTTGACATTTACTGAAAAAATTACTTATTCACATACAATTGGAAAAGGAGGAGTTGGATAAAAATAGTTCTGGTTTGGAACAGCCAATCGTCTCATACAGATTTTAATTATTTTTGAATTTATAGCTTTGCTAACACATATGATTGTGAATAAGTAAAACGTCCAACATTTTTACAACGATAGAAACTGATAGGACTGCTTAAATTGAGTTGTCTGTATATATCTTATTCTTTAATAAGTGAACACAGTCGAGTAACGGGGTAGAATTAGATTACTGTAGATCCAGTAATTTTCGCGGAACCTTATTTTGGCGAATCTATTGCTTTGTAATTATTTGCGACACTATATTTTCACGCGTGTTCCTGTTAAGTATAGTAAGCTATACTGTATAGTTTGTGTTAATATCAGGTTAGTATATTTAGCGAGAACTTTTTTTTCGCGAGTAAGCGCTCTCGCATAATTACGCGAAAATAAAATTCTCGCGAATAAAACTGGATTTACAGTAATCAAAGACAAATAGAGGGATGGAGGGTTTGGGATATGACTAGTTTCCTTGGATGAACATCATGGGTTTTAAAAAATTAATCTGAGATTTACTCAACTCTGTTAATTGCTTACTTCTGATAAGTTGAGAATCTGAATTTGAGCAAAGTCTTATGTTTTGTGTTGCTCAATACTGCTCTTTAGATGAGACATTGAAAAACAAGATCTGGTGTCACAGATTGTCTTTTCTCCCATATTCACCGAGATATCACTACAGGAAGTGTAAAATGACAAATTGATCAACCACAGGGGGGTGGATGATAAGCTACACGCGCTGTACTGGAAATGACGGCGAGGTGACGTAACGCTGTGAGCTTTCTGATTTTTTTTTTACGTTGTAGAGTTGTAATACTAGACAGATTAACTCTCAGATAAAGATTAGAATATGGGAGAAAAACAATCAATCTCTATTCCCCCGTTGATGACCGAGAAATCCACTAACCCTCTTGTCAAGTTAACTGGTCCATGTCTCGGAAAGCCTCGACATGGACAAAGTTAACTTGACAATCAGGTTAGTGGATTTTTCTATCATCACTGGGCAATGGAGATAGATTCTATTAGTCATGTGACAACCCCTAAATAAGTACAATGTATATATAGAAGGATGTTCTATGCGCTGGTCAAAATTTGTGTAGACTTCTATAACTATATGCCACCACAATGTAACAGAGAAAATACAAAATGTTTCATTAAATACCAGTAGAACATAGAAATATATGAATGTCAATGAGAGTTTGAGCCAAATTTTCTTCAGATCTGATTTTATATTGGCAGTTTTCCCATTTATTGGGGGAAGACTAATAATGAACCAAAAGTTGCTTAGATTATAGAAATGAGTAAAAATTTCAATTTCTATTAAATTCAAGTTTTTTTAGGATTATAAACAAATCAAATCCTAATTATTGTTCTCAAAATTAAAGAATTTACTTTGGTTTAAACAATTAAAATCTTTTTAGTGAAATTGCTAAAATAACATTGCTATCACAATTCAATATCAATAATTCTGGAAATCCAGCTAGTTTTTAACATCTATGATACAAAGACTGACACATTCTGCCGGATAAATTAACACATTTTTTATAATTCTATCTTTCTATTTCATGTAAGTTATATATAAGTGTAGTACTATGTTTTATATACAAATGTATTCAGCTTGTGGCAAAGGTTATAATGATGCAACATTAATTTTGACAACGCTAATGGATTTTCTATAACACATTTTCCTAGAACAGTGAGGTTTTTCTCGAGATTCAAACAAGTTTCCCATTACTAAAAGCATTCATCAAGTTTCTATTATAGCATCCCTCTTTATGGCCAGTAATAACCCAAACATTTTATAACATTGATGTTAACATTAAAATCATAAAGATTTTCATACATTCCATTCAAATACTGAGGAAAATGTTTTTTATCTTAATTTAATACCAATATGTTTATGAAATATTTCAGCATGATCGACCGAGTGTTTATTTTGATAAATATATTTTGAAATAAACAACAAAGTTGTAGGAGGGGGGGTTATACTGGATTCTTTATGTCTGTCTGTCCATCTGTCCATTTATTTCCTCACCATAACTCAAGTGTCTGGGGGTCTACAATGTTGATATTTCACACTTGGAGTGCCCATGGCTCAAGGAGGATCCCTATCGATTTTGGGGTCGGAAGGTCAAAGGTCAAGGTCACAAGACTCTGTTCCTTGAAAATGGTTTCCGCACAATAACTCAAGTGTCTGGGGGTCTACAATGTTGATATTTCACACTTGGGTTGCCCATTACTCAAGGAGGATCCCTAGTGATTTTGGGGTCCAAAGGTCAAGGTCACATGACTCCATTCCTTGAAAACAGTTTCCGTACCATAACTGCACCATAATTTCTGATACGGGGGTTTAAGTTCTGTTAGGACAGTTCTAGTTTTGTTTATTTTGTCTAACTCTAAAAGGTTATATAGCTGCTCATTTATGAATAACACTTTGGTGAATGTACTTAATTTTGAATTATATGTCAATATTTCAAAATAAATTTTTTTTTTTTTATTCATGATTACTTTCACTTGGCCCCATGGCTGAATGGTTAGATCATTGCACTTCAAACTACTCAGTCTCTCATCTCTTGTCAGCCAGGTTCGAGCCTAGCTGTGAGAAAGTTTGCCAGTTTACTTGTGGATGGCTGGTGGTCTCTTCCCGGGTACATTTGTAACCGGACTCTCTAATCCACCAATCAAAACTGGCTGCCACCATATGACTGAAAAAATTGTCGAGTGTAGCGTTAAGCAAAGGTAAACAAAAAACAAAACAAAAAAAAGTTTTCACTGGAAATCGAGATAGGTCAAATAGACTGAGATAAAGAAATGTGCATATCTGATAGCAACATCTAAGTTGCACCAGGAAAGACTTCTGTGCTGTACAGATGGAACGTGCTATTTTGATAACCGTATCCAAATTGCATTGAAAAATTAAATCAGTCGCTATCGTATGTAAGAGCATGCATAAATAACGACATCCAAGTTGCATTGAGAAAGATTTATTTGTTGAATTGGTGGTACACCAAATTTTTTATTAAAAACATACCTCTGCTAAATGTAAAAAAACGGTAACTGAAGTAAGAGCAATGTTTAAATTGATATGGAATACAACAACAGCAATTTAACAAAGGTTACAACGAATCCACAAAGAGGATGTT
This sequence comes from Pinna nobilis, assembly GCA_016161895.1. Classification (NCBI taxonomy): domain Eukaryota; kingdom Metazoa; phylum Mollusca; class Bivalvia; order Pterioida; family Pinnidae; genus Pinna; species Pinna nobilis. The sequence continues at coordinate 4,506 of JACSZP010005054.1, read as the reverse complement.
TGGAAGATACTAATGGAGAATTTAAAAGAAAAACCGAAAAATCAGACAACATTATGGCCAAAGGAAAAAGAGACAATACCGGAAACAGCAATCCACACAACAAGACGTACAAAGCCAAACAATTAGTAGCACGAGCCCACTAAATCCGGGGGGAATACTTTGAAGAAAATTTAAAAGAAAACATCCTTTCAGGATAATCAGCAGCTGTGTAATTCTGGTCAAGGAAAATGTCATGTCCACCAATAGTTTCGAACTCTACTACCCTTTTCAATCCACTACGTGGCGCTGGACATCGGCGCAATCTTCCCTTTGATGGTATTAACTGTCTCGGGGGCTGTAATAAATACAACTATCATGTTCATACTTTTTTTATTTACAGGGGGTTTTACAAAAAAGTATGAACTTGATAATTAATTAATTAACATTTTATCATGAGACAACACGTTACAACAATATATTTCATCTCTAACATTATGGACCCTAGAATCTGATTGGCTGTGACGCTACAGACAGTATTAGATCCCTATGACGTTATAAAACATTACTATCATACTTATATTTGAACTCCAATTTCTCTGTTTTACTTACATGTGGGTTATCAGCTTCTTGGATGGGGCCACAGAAATGAAATCATATTTCACACTTAATTTTGAACACGAAAACATGATTACACCAGATTGGTACAAAGGAAGTGCTACTTAGATAAGCACATTTATATCTAATGACCAATTTCGCGTTAGCCTCTAATATGTGTGAAGAACTTTTTCGTGTAAGAATTTGCGAGCTAGCGTTTTTTTGTATGATTCAGTTTGTAGTGAACTTACCAAGAGTAACTTTACCATCCGACCATGATTTTCTTTTGGGGGACTTCACCCTTGCCTCGTCACCAAGCTTGTCAATGATTTTTAATACCTGCAAAAAGGTATACATGATGTCTCAACTTATTCCTATCGAAAATACAAACTTTACAAACTTCTTTTTAAGATTTTTGTTTAGTTTCTGATAAGCGTTCGGGTGCATTTAAAAAAAGCAAACAAACTAAGAATTAACAGACAAAATCTCTACAAATTGTAAAGAAGTCATCATTGCAGAATGCAAATAACAGATGCATGTAGTAAAACAAATTTCAGAAGAAAACCCCAAACCCGATAAGGGTTTGGTTTGTTCACAAGTAATGTACAATACAAAAAAGGCGAATATATGTAGTTGAAGATACCAAGGGACATTCAAAGTGCAAAAATCGAGACCAGACAACACCGTGGCCAAAACAAAAGAGAATAACACAAACAGCAATCCACACAATAAGACGAATAAAACAAAACAAAAAAAAAGGAGTTAAACGAACCACGCAAAAAACTGGTGAGTCCAGGTGCCCGGTACTCCTGTAGTGTAAGAGCACAACTTTCTAGCCTACTAATGTGTGAAGCTAGACCTTTATTATCAATGTAAATCGTGAATTGGTCATGAGTTAGATAGGTCGATAAGATTCAATGCCACACAAAACGGCTAAAAAAGGTGATAGTTGAAAATACCAAGGACAATTAAAACTCAAAAATAGAAAAGCAGATAAAACCATGTTCAAATAAAAAGAGACTATAACACGGACAACAATCCACACACGTAAATCCAAAACTAGAGTAACATGAACACATCAAAACTGGGGGCGAGTTCAGGTGCTCAGGAGGGGTAACTCAGCACCAGTCGTTTCACATATGTTTCAAATCCGGGAATCAGAATTTAGCAGTTGCCAAGTAATCATATATCCACGAGGCAAAACGTGAACCCAGTGGATCTAGAACAAAAGTGGACCCCGAATATTCATGAGAATCCCAACAGCACTGAGGTTTATGTTGACCGTCCACATCATTTGAGAGCCCAGTCTTTTTCAAATGAAATAGATCTTAGTGAGTTTTTCATCTCCCTCGTAATCGGTAAAGTCGATTGAACAATTATCACAAAAATAATTCAACATTTCAAAGAGATCCATATCTGGCAAATACCTCATAAGATTAACCTAAACTCAACTGAACCCATCTGGTTATAACTTGAACTTGATGAGTTTCAATGGAGTATTAGCGAGGGCTTTCACATTCTGATAGGGGTGCTGGTTCCTTCCTAACACAATCTCCTTCGGAAACCCTTGGTACTTCCCTATTTTGACTTCGGAAACCCTTGGTACTTCCCTATTTTGACTTCGGAAACCCTTGGTACTTCCCTAGTTTGACTTACGGTATTTATTTAGAATAATTACCTTGTCTAACGACTCCTTTGTATGTAATGCAGAAATGCAAAATCGAATACGACTTAACGTCAGGGGCGTCGCTGGAAAACTAACTACTGCGACTCCAATGTTATGCTTCAAGCATTCTCTGGAGAAAAAGCTGTAAGAGTTGAAGGTACAAGTCAGTTGAAGGGCCCGAAATTATCAAAGAAAAACTCAAGCTCAAACGCAGTACTTGGCTCATTTGGGGTAAAAGAGTTGAGCTGAATAGCGAGTTTGAGCTTGAGTTTATTTAGCGATTTTGAGAACGTTGAAATTCTTGAAATCTGAGACATTTTCATTCAAAAAATCTTTCTGTTTGTTTGAAGTTTAAATATAAGCTATTTTACAAATTATGAATCAAATTTTCCAAATTGATAAACAAGTTAAGCTGGTTAATATTAGAGATCATATTTCGGTCATTAAAGCATACACGACATGAGATATATAGAACTCCATAAATTCCGATTACAATTGATTTTAATAATAGAATCTTGTGATAAAAAGAGGGCATGCACCATAAAGCTTGAAAATTAGCTGGAGTCTGAACATATCCTCCACTTCAGCTTTTACTGAATTCCGATTGGTTGAGAAGCAGGAGTTAAGAAACTTTTCAGACTTGAGTAATTTCTCAAGTTTGATGGTGTTAGGCCCTGGGCAGGTAATACTTACACGGTTTTACTGACGGAGTATAAGATCACAGGTACAATAGGCGAGTCGTCATCTCCATGCACAATAAAACCCATCTCGTGAAGTTTCTTGCGGAAGTATGTGGTATTCGATCGCAGCTTTTTGGTTAGGGTTTTGCCTGGAAAATATGCAGATCTTTAAAGGACTTGTGACATCAATTCAACAACTTGAGAACTATTTGGTTATTATCTTATGTAACATACTATAAATGCACATATAAAAGTAAAAAATATAAGTCGGAAATAGACATCATAGAAAGTTAAATCATATGTTTCTTACTTTACTTTTATTTAACCTTTCAACTACATGTCATACGTGGTAATCAGATGGTTTCCTATTTTTGTTTCTTAATTGAGTTTTTAGGTCACCTGAGACAAATTTTCATGTGGCCTATTGCGATCGCCTATTGTCTGTCGTCGTGCGTCGATAGTCCATTAACAATTTTACATTTTTTACTTCTTCTCAAAAATTTTTGCACCAATTTCAATGAAATTTTGCAGAAACCGTCCATAGCCAAGTGTCAGCCAAAATTGTGAATTATATCATCCTCAACCCTAAGGGGCCCCAGGGAGGGGCAAAAAAGTGGTCAAATTGACTAATATTTCAAAAATGTTCTTCTAAAGACAGAGATATAGTAGAATCAAATATTATTCATAGATAGAGGCGTCTTGGGGTGCTTTACCAAAGTTGTGAATATCATGGCAATGGGGTTTTTCGTTGCCCCCTGGGTAGGGGGTGAAGTTAACTATAGTTTATATAGGGAAATCAAAACTTTTGCTTCAATTTGTTTAATATGAACTTGGTTGGAATTGTTACTTTAGAACTATCGTGGGATTATATGCATATATGGATGTTTGTTGACCCCCATGGGCTGATGGGCGGGGCCAAAAAGGAATCAAATTGACTAATATTTCAAGAATCTTCTAAAGACAGAGGTATAGTAGAATAAAATACTCTTCATAGATGGAGGCGCCTTGGAGTGCTTTACCAAAGTTGTGAATTTCATGGCCCTGGGGTTTCTCGTTGCTCCCTAAGGAGGGGGTAAAGTTTACTATAGTCTATATTGGGAAATCAATGTTTTTGGTATGATTTGTTTAATATTCACTTGAAATCATTCTGACTTGTTTAGAATTATTAGTGTAGGCCTACTATTTGATGATTGGCATAAATATACATTAGTTGACCCCCAGGAGCTGATGTAAGGGACCCGAGAGGGTCAAAATACCTAAAATTTCAAAAATCTTCTTTTCAAGTATAATATATGTTAGAATGAATTACTCTTCATAGATAGATGGGTCTTGGTGTGCAGTATCAAGATTGTGAATTTCAGGACACTGGAGTCTCCTGTTATAAGAAGCGTAAAGAAGCGCGGAAGAGCGTAAAGTTTACTACACTTTATATAGTGATATTGATGTTTTATTTGATTAAGTAAATTTATTGAAAGATTAAAATGAATAACTTTTACAATGTAATCACATTTATGTAACATTATAAAAATATAATTTTTTTTAAATCTTTCAATTAATTTCTTTGCCACTCACTCAGGTGACCGATAA
>JACSZP010005047.1:0-10945 GCA_016161895.1 Pinna nobilis | reverse complement strand
TATATATACAAATTTTAGCCAGTCAGTCACTTGGCTTGGTCTTATTAGAGAAGTTCCACTATATATTTTAATTTTTCCTTTACTTTTCGTTAATGTGTAAAACATGGAGTGTTTATCTTTAATGGTGTATACAAAAATTGCAAACAAATGACTTATGTAAAATCATAATTTCACAGGCGTTGTTTTGAATTTTTAATTTTAAAACATTTAGAGGTACTACATTATTGGCGATATTTTCATTTGTAAAACATCTCACAAAAAGGTGTCTGGACCTATATAGTCGCCCAATTTGTCAACTTACATAAAGATATTCAAGAAATATTGGTGACATGTTTTCTATCATCTCTATTTAATTTGAGCTCCATGTTCAATATATTGCCAGAGGTATAATTTAGATGACTGACTGCAACTGTTGCTAACAAAATACCTCTTACCTGCGGGTCTGTAACAGCGTTATTAAACTGCTTTTGAAATTGATTCCATGCGCAAATGGTTAAGTGCAGTTGTTCAAAGAGACTTGACTAGTAAAGTAGGAGATCTTCTTTGAAAAATTTTCATTACGCTAATGACAATTTTCATTACGCTAATGACTTGTAATATAACTAGTACAAATATAGACATTCGCGGTTAATTTCGAACAGAATTAAAAAACAAAGTGCAATATCCTAGCTTTATGAAAAAAGGAAAGAAGATAGAGTTACTCTTCGGTTAAAAACACACAGAAATCCCAGATCAATAGTTGGATCAATATTTGCCAGTGACCTCGATGGTCAAAATAGTTAGGACTCGCTGTTTATTTTTTTTTTAAATAATAAATGTAAGATGGATGGGTAAAATAGTATATATTCCAAATTCATAAAACAGAACGACATACGACACAAGTGATATCAACTATAAAAAAAAATCTGAAGAATCCTACAGAAGGAAAGAAAAACAGCTCCAGAAGGAGTGGGACAAGGTAACCGGGAATCAATTGCTTAACAATCGGGCCAACGTTTTTCTTTTGGTTTCTTTGAATAAAAATATTCCATTCAAATCCAAAGTTCTTAGAACAGCTACAACCTTGAAACTTATGTATTACGCAAACATAAAGATCTCTATTGTTGAGTTTAAGACCCACTATGTATTAGTGAAAAGTTGTTTAATTTTAAAGGCAATGACTCGGCAAGCCTCGTCGTGGACTGCAAATCTTTGACACTCTTTTGATATTTATCGGTCTCTGTATAAAGTGTTGATAGGTTCTATTTATCTGACACTTCATCTGTCATGTCCATGACAAACAACTTGACTGCATTAATCTAACTGTCCTTTATTTAAGTGCTAAATTATTTTCTTTTTGTCACTGTTCCTTGTGTTGACAATGTTACATCTGCTTCTGACGTTTTCTGCCAATAGCGAGATTTCTAATTTTCGCAATATTCTTGAAAGCAATTTTTAATACCTATGTGCCGTTAACACATTGACCTATTTTTTGTAGATTTGACCGAATTTTCTCAAATTTGCATGTTTTAATTCAACTGATGACGACTTGCTCTGAAACTTATCTCCGCTTTTTACACAGAATTTAACACAAAACATGTTTTCCCGGTGGAATACTTTTTATTTTCCGTTTTCACTCGTTATGTAAACTCATTACAATTGCTGTTTTTTTTAAATTCTTGTACTGCAAGAGCAGACCTTAAAATTATCTGATATTGTGACTTATTCTTGTATTCGAAAATGTGTAACACGATGGGTACCGCGCGTGGAGCAGAGGTTGCTTACCCTTCCAGAGCACCTGAACTCATCCCCGGTTTTTAGTGGGGATCGTGTTACACTATTTTTGTTATAAGCGTATTTGTGTATTTCTGTTTGTAATTTTGTCTCCTTTTTTATTTTAGTCATGAATTTGTCTGTCGTTGACTTATTCAATTTGGAATGCCCGTTGGTATCTTCTGCTTCACCCATTTTATATGTACTTCCATAAAATTTCATGATTTTGAGAACTCTTTAAATAAGTACGTTTGTCTATGCATATTGAGGTGAGGCTAGGTGCCTAAGAGGAGTAAGCATCCCGTCGACCGGTACCACCTGTCGTGAGCCTTATCTCCTGATCAAGTAAAGGAAGTAATACGTTGTCAAAATGAGTTTGTGAGGAACGGCCTCTGCGTACTTTGTTTCCCAAAATAACAAAAAAACCCAGATTTTTGCAACATGATTTTAATCAACATTTCCATACGAAGAAATAAGTCAATTACAAAAATCGAAGTAATTTAATTTCTGGTTGCTTCACATTTCAATCAAACGGGAAAACTCATCATGAGTAAGATGAGACTATTATGTAAATCAAAACAATATTTTGTCCACCGGAACCTGGTTTATTGTGATAAATTGTATATATGGGCTTTGTAATATAAGTATGGGTCGCGAACGACGATCACGTTTGTTTTTTTTAATCAGCGGAAAATCATTTCTAATTCTGTCCTTCTTCAATTTGTCATTATTTTACATTGGCATTCTTTCTTTCTTTTATTGATGTCCTTTTCATATTTATACTGCGGGGATGTAAATCCGAGAAATCCCGGATAAGCTGACTTCTGTGAACTGGAAGAATATCGAGATACAAAAAAGAAAATAATGAGTTTTTCTTTTCAATTAAGATAGCGGAGGATTGATTATATTTATTAAGGAAAGTCTTGCACTGAGGTAAACACGGACCCATATATGTACATTAATAAAGTTATGTATGGATGTATGGATGTATGTATGTGTGTATGTATTATGTATGTATGTATGTATGTATGTATGTGTGTTTATTTGTCTGTCTGTTTATGACTTAAGTAGACTGCATAGGTGTCGTGGGCTTAGTCATGTACGCTCTACATGTATTTCAGATAAACTATATGATAGATGCTAGCATCATGACTAGTTGCAACTGAATATACAAACTTACATCAGAAAATTTGTATCAAACTAACCAGTTGTATTTTCAACTGTAAAATTAGTGAATTGAACGACTAAACAGCAAGTTTAAAAAAAAAAATGAGGTTTAATTGATGGGCTATGTATATTTTACATTAAATTTTGCTAGTAGCTAACTTTTCATAAGTATTAGAATATTGACTTTGGTCACAGAGCCTTGTGGTGTTGTACAGACGTTTTGCTGACAGTAACTACATCATAGTCTTTGTCGTGATTAAGCAGTGAAAAAGATATGAATCATTCGTTTACATAAATGTCATTGTCCAATGTATGTGCAATAGGGGCAGCTGGGAATGTTGGCAAGGTAATTTCAGTTAGTAGGGCATATGAACGATAAGATAAAGGTCTTGGTTTGAATCCCGGTATAGCCGTTCCGTTTAATGACTCAAGCGATGACTTTAATTTCCCTAGTATGAACTTTTCATTTTAAGTCGCAATATTCCAGCATCACCCGTATATGATGTATACATTTCTCAGTTGATAAGCTACTCTAGAGTATGTGTTTCCGGGGTATCTGTGATGGAGAGTTGCTGCTGAAAACAAATTAATTAAGGGTTCCTAATGATTAATTGGCCGAATTAAAGTCATAAGTTCGAAAGTTTTATGGTCGCAATCATGACCTGGTTAATCGATATAGTATAAATCTGTAAAACAGATGATGAGGGATATGTTTTCTTGTCACACACCGTATCACGTCCTGTTTATGATTATCCCGTATTCGAAACATATGGGAAACAAATGGTGCCGCGCGCTGACGGGTGCCGCTGCTTACACTTCCGGGGCCCCTGAGCTCAATCCGGTTTCAGTGGGTTTCGTTTTACTTTATGTTTGGCTTTACACATCTTGTGTGGATTGTTTTTATTGTTTTTTTGCAATAATGCTTTTTTTTTTTAATTTGAATGCCCCCCCCCCTTGATATCAAATATCCAAATTTTTCTTAGCTTTTTACAGATGTATACATATTGATATTGGTTTCTGCACTTAAAGGTCCAAAGAGAACTAACTAGGCTAAGTATCTAATTAAATTTGGGTTTCTTCTGTCCAAATATTTTCTGAATCTCGAAAAGGGCTTTAATTCATTTTAAAAAGTGAATGAACTTTTTAACTTTGAACTTTTGAATAAAAAATATAAGGGAAACATACGAAGTCTATTAAGTTATCTCAACCTCTTTGCTGCCCAAAACAGATCCGGAGTTTGAAAGAATAACGACATTGTTTCGCCAAATCGTTGTATTAAAGTATGATACCCCTGTCATTAATCAGCTACAAATTACGATAATAATTACAATAGCGTTATATTCACATTAGAATGTGATAAGATAGCTCGGATTTATTGAACTGAGGTTTAATTAGATTCACGTATTTAAAATGTGGAATACTGATAATTCAATCACATGGACACCCGAACCCGGATATACTGAAACCGAAAGGAAGTGATTTTTTCTTTCATAATATTTAAATGAAAGGGGTTTTCAAATAATGGTAATGAGGTAATTTATTCGGAAAAAATTAAAATGACTTCATATTAAGCGGAGGTTCAATAAATCAGGATTCAATATAAATGGGGGGGGGGGGGGGGCTTATCTTAAAAGCACTATCTATCATATATATGACCGAAATTGATTTTTTGTTTTTTTTTCATTTCAAAAATGATCAAAATGGATCAAAATTGATGGTTCCAAAAATTCGGTTTTCCTATATAAATCACCTGAATTAAGAGACAACCTATCAAATGTTCCCACGAACGGTCTTTTAAAACAGGTTTGATATATACGTGGAAACTTACGTAATCTTGCATTAATTATTTTCATATGTATTTGCACTGTCTACCACATGATTCCTATTTACTGTCGAAAATGATAACCCCATGCTCAGTGGATTTAGCAAACGCGAGGATATGACAAGGAAAGTAACAATAACTTCAGTCCTCTGCCAAGTTAAAGGTAAAATTGTACACCCTTTATTTGCTGGCTAGAATTTACCACCTAATTTGAACAAGTTGACATGCGTTATCTCCAAAATGAATTAGTCCCAAATCGATTGATCCGAACCGGGCGTACCTGTACAACTTATCTGATTTACAGATTCATACAAATGACATGATATATGTCCCCAAATAAACCCTGCACAGAAATACATTTGATAAGTTTTATACGGGTATTTTCTGCCTAGACTATAGTATCGATGTTGGAACTGTAGGAATTTTATGTGTTGCAGGACTTTTCGTATCTTCTTTTCGGGTGACATATTTAGGGATGAGCGTTATGCACAACAACGACGGAAAAGAATCTGCAGCTGGACAGGCGAATTGATTTATCCTCGTATTTTTTCAGATTGAATTTGATTTCAGTTTTATCCGTTGAGAAAAAGTTCAGAAACGTATTTCAATTATCCTATTAAGTGATTGACATTTGATGTATCCATCATAACCTGACAAAAGACAAGGCGACAAGTTTTACTTTGTTGTCCGAAGCACGGTGAATGTTAGCCACTCTTTCTCCTAGACTGAAGGCCTCGACATTCCGATCTATAGGCGAGCACAATACCGCGAGGCTATTACAGGATATCGTATGTTGACGTGTCGGTTTATGGAGTCATATAAACAACTCCAGTTCTCTTATACGATAAGATTTTCTTGCAAAGAAGTAAGAAAAAGATGTAATATCACTGCGCAAAACGTCATTTGCTTTAATCGTTTCAAAGACTATGCGTCAATTCAACATTAAGAAATATATACTTGAAGTCTCAAATACAGTAGGTGTGGCTATGTATAAAATCTGGTATGTGCGGTAATTGTGGTTAGTGTGCATGCGGTTAATTTTGTTAGTTCGGTGAATGTGGTGGGTGTTATTAATTTGGAGATTGCAATTAATTTCTAAAGAGCAATTCAATGATATCAACACGGGATAGATATGTAACGAGTTTTCAATTTCGGTCGTGTGTTAACAATTATCACGTCAACTCCTGTCTTTCATTTATAGAGTGGATACATGATTACAAATATAGTTTACTGTAAAAGTCTATAAAACGAACCATTGTGATGGTTTGAAACCAGGACTGTTAGGCAACTGTAATATTTACTAACTCAATTGACACCAAACATGAATGTCGAATCGTTATCACAAGTCGAACATAATTGAAACTTATGTTTTAATACTTGAGGATTTAAGATGTTTAATTGTCATTTTCAATCCATTCATTTTTAGGTATCACAAGAAAAGAGTTCAGGGGAGATCTCACTTTATGCTAAAAAGAAGACATTGGCCGAAGGTCTACTTGACGTTGGCCTTCTAATATCCAATGCATCACAGCTGAAAGCACTTTTGTCATATGGATCGTTACATGAATACTATTGGGCGATGCTGGTGCTGCTTATTCTGAGTATCCTCCTGCAGGTGGTCCTGGGAGTTCTTTTGATAATTCTTGGAGCAACAGAGGGCGAAAATAAGAATGAAAGAAGAAGTAACATTTTGAACAATGTGGTGGTTGGAATTATCTTTTTTATAACGGTGATAAATGTCTTCACTGGAGCATTCGGAATAAAAATTTCTGGCTAGATGCCAAAGAGGTGGACATGGTACTGTTGGCATATCTATTTATTTACAACTCTACAATATAACTGTGTTTGATAAGGTGTAACACCTTATCTGCTGGGTCAAAATGCCATTTGTGGCAATGATCCAAAATGTGATTGGGAAATAATAAAACAGAAAGACTTTTAAATTTCAATGCAATAGAAATGACATTTTTTTAATCTATACAAAATTGTACATACATATTATAACAGTGTATAGAAGCAGTATTAACGAAGGCGCCTTAGAATACCATTATCCGAAAAATATATATATGCTTCATCATCGAGAAGTCCAATTCAGCTATCTGATTCATAATTTTGTTTTTAAAAAATGAGGAATGAAGTCCATAAAGAGTAGATCTAGCCTGAAGAAATTTCAATACAATAAAAATTCAGCATGATAATTATTATCCTAGGATAGTCTGGCCTATTAAAGGAGACAATCTCACTAATTAGAACTAAAGCCCTATGTCGCATAGGTTGTATTTGTGTTGACGTTTTACTGTGTTTATCTGCCTTATTTTATCTTCGTCGTAGACTGATAGCAAGAGGCCTATACAGATTACCTTAAACTGTTTTTGTATGCAATACGTGTACGGAAACGTAGTTATCCTGCTAATTCTTTATTACCTCATTACTATGATTACTACCTTGATCATGACATTTGACATGTGTAACAGAGGTTACAATTTATTTCCTCATTAATTTGACATCGACTTTGACTTGTATGTTGTACAAAATCAAAGCCTAAAAATCATGGAAGTTAGAATTTGAATATGAAAATCACAGACACCAACATATGAATAGCGATTTAACCTAAAGAATAATAAAACATTCACATTACACAACTTGTGATATTATCAAAGCATAAATCCTTCTAGTGAATGGAACAATCTAATTCAAACTTGATTTATACGTAATTCCCATTCTAATATGCAGCGGTGACGTGGATCTAATACATACTTCACTAACGACACGTTTTAAAACAATTCATGTGAAAAATACATTTTCAGACAAAAGGATCTACAGGTCCTTCGGATCATGGAAGTTTTCACGTGTTACTGTAAATAGTAAAAGCAAAGCGGACATCAGGTATTGTTTACCAAATTTGATGCCTATGTATTTTGAAATATCATTTTCTTTTTCTAAATAAATTGCTTACAAAAAGGTCATAACACAGTGCCATGAGCACGTGACCTCAGAAGACTAACGTCATATCCGTTTTAATCGTGCAATGCCATAAAGGGAGTATTGATACATCGAAATAGAGTTAGTTTGTAAAAAAGAGTAAGGTTGACATATACAGGTAGGTGATACGTTTTAGGCGGAGGGGTCATGTTAATGTTGTAAATTATAGTGTACATGTACCTCAATAAAAAAAAGTGCTGATCAACTTGCCAATGCACTTTCTTGTTTCATTTTAATTTCTTTTTCAACAGATTTTATCTCTGTTAGTCGAGAAATTATCTGTAAACATATATAAATCAAATTCTTTATCTCTTCATTATATCATATATTTCTTGATAGAAATGTTTGTTTTGTAAAGTGCGACTTTGAATAAAATTCCACCAGTGTAGTTTGTGACATTTTTTTTACAGTAGATAATTGTTTCAATGTACATTACTGAAATTGATTTAGAGAAATCAAACCGATGGTATCGTAAAGCAAGTTAATTGTTGAATCAATTTAATAAAAGATGCCTTAGAATTCGATTTCAAGAATGAGAAGACATTCACATTCCGCAAATGTGTCTTGTTTCTTTGTGGGAACAATATCCTCCAGGTTTTATGTCTGATTCCGTCAAAAGCTATTCGGCTTTTCATTAAATCTCACCGCCATTGTTGAAGGAAAGGTCATTATTCGGTCGGTTACGATTTCAAAGGACATTTTTTATTTCCTTTCTCCCTTTCTAGAAAAGAGAAATAAAGAAAACTCGTTAAGTTTTTATTTTCCCCTTTATTTAAAAGAAAAGGAAGAAAGAAGCAATTCTAAAATCAATAATACTGCAATAAAACTGCACGCTAAGATCTAAAAAATAAAGAGAAGAAAAAATACAAGCGAAGAGTTTATCTGAATTCGATACTGACGAGAAATTTCACCTTATTTGCTCGAGGAAATCAAAGGATTTTCCTCATGAAAATCAATTTTGTATCATGAATTCGGTTCATCAAAGTTGATTTACTTCCTGTGTAAAATTGTTTTCGTAAAAGCGTTGATGTTTGTTTTTGATTTTGTTATACGAGAGGTGTCCAAAACATAATGCCACTTTCGCTGGTTTTCCTATTCTACGAATATATGATAACTAAAATTTAAAGATATATTCAAATGTTATGCAAGTAACCTAAGATCTGAATTCATCTGGAAAACTCGTGACTCATATTCGTTAGTAATACCACTCATTTATACCACAGTAAAACTTCAATCAGTCGAAGGTCATGGGACCATTTAAAAAAGTTCGAGACATCAGGGCTTCGACTCATGAATGTATTAGATTTCTTGATTTTATCATGATGTTTTCTCCAGTGGCATACAATGACACTTCCTTTCCTCACACGTACACATTAAAATGAATATGAAATTCTATTTTCGTACACTGTGTCTGTAGGCTAGCTGGTCAGCCACACAGTAATTAGTAATAAAATCCCCATGTGTAGACTCTTGTACAGGTAAATTTATAAGTTCGACTTATTTGTAGTGATTTTCGTAGTTTTTGTTCCATTATTGCAAAGGGAACAAAGTTATTCTAGACAATGGGAAATTCGACTCATAAAACTTCGAGTCATGAGAAGTATTTTGATAGGATTAAATAAGGAAATAATTTGGGACTTTTAGAATAGTTTGACAAAGCGAGAAATTCGAGTCATTCAAGTTCGACTCATCGGAGCTTTGCTTTACTGTATATCGTTTAATCATATTATTTGGAAGTTATTTTGTCGGATTTACTGTAACCTACCTTTTTGCACCAATTGTTGCCTTTGGTAATAAACTCATTGTTCTTTATTGTAATGGGAGAATCTGTTATTCAGAGTTTGTCTGTAGTCTTTCACACAGCAGAAATAGTATATAATTAATTGCTACTTTGAAATAACAAACGTCAACCTATCCTAAATCGGTATCGTTGATTGCAAACTTTGGTAACCAGTCACAGGGATTAGTACTATAATTATGTGCAGATTTAGTAAATCATTGTAGCTAGATTTATTTCAAAATTCGTGATTTACTGATACAGTTAGCTGCTAAAATCGGTAGCTTCGATCACATACTGTCCAATTATACCACGTCTTTAAATCAAATTAAGAAGCCATATCATAGTAAATGTCCTCATGGAATACCGACTAACATTCTTTTTTTCTTTTATTTCTAATTGATATTAACTTTTCATGAGTCAAAGGGTCACTAAAATGTAAAATATTTTTCCCAACTAAAATTAACATTTGGTGGAATATTTGAAACAACCTATTAGGGTTTGAACACGATAGGTATTAAACATAATATGATAACTTATAAAAGGTTCATCAAAGTAACCTGATGCTGGTACATGATTTGGAAAGCGGGCTTAGTATGCATGTAGAATTTGCTAATTACGTATTGTCTTTAGATTTGAAATTATTGCAATTTGTCTGATAAACAATTCATCATGTAAGGTTTTGTCTGTAGTAAGCAGTACATATTTTTCCACGTAGAATTTCTAGCTCGACGATAACTCCTGTGTCACGGACACTGAAAAAAAAATTCATTTTTATTATCCTCTGAAGGCGTTATCCTTTATTCTGGATTTATCTACCACCATACAGTTTTTGTACTATTTTTTGGAATTCAGAGAAAATATGTCTAGTTTCTCGTCATTTTGAGACGTACAGTGAACTTCGAAAATAGCGAAGTCGAGAACAACCCATTTCTGGTTATAACGAACAAAATCTCTGAGTCCGTTGTGTTTACCTCTAATGTGAATTAAAACTTGAAACAACGAAACTTTGGATCTAACAAAGTTAATTTACCGGTCCCATTGCATTCGTTATAAGCGAAATTGACTGTATATGGCTTGAAAATAGTTGACGCTGTATTCTTCCGGACATCTGGTCCCATCTCATTAGACATTTGCAATTGCTTTCCTTATTAGGACAATTATTATTCCTCAACTTGCTTAGTCATATTTGCTAGGGCTCGGGTTTTCGAACTTCCTTTTGTATTTTTTCAATTTTACTTGGCCTACCGCAAAATTTATTTTTTGTCAGGGAACCATAAAATTGAAATTGACCGAAATTGAAATTCGGTCGCTAAGTAAAGGATCAGAATAAATCATTGTCCCTTTGTGTAACAATAACCGTTTTCCCCTTTGGAGACATATATATGCTATTGTTTTGCATAAATGCTTAAGACTTTTTCAGCATTTACAAATTGCGATTTCTT
>JACSZP010005040.1:0-11960 GCA_016161895.1 Pinna nobilis | reverse complement strand
TATGTATCCACATTTGTAAATTGCATGTGCATAACTTCAAGCAGTTCCTTACAGTTTTAGTTAAATGTCTGTACATGTAGTGATATGCACAAAATATAAATATATTGAAATAAATAAAATGAAAATCTCTGGAAAACTAGCTCTCATGTGTCTAAATACATGTACATACTTCAAAGCTGTTCAAACATAAATGACATGTAATAAAAGTTATCAAAATTGGTCAATATTTCAAAAGTAAAACGTCACTATACAGGTAGGGGTGTTGAGTACATACATGTACATGTACAGGTGGATGAGGAAAGTTTAAACAGTTCACCACAAAAAATGGGGTCAAAATAATTTATGTCCTCCAACTTTCTGCAAGAGTTCAAATACAGTACAATACACACACACACATTAATCTTGTCAGAGCCAACAAAGTAACATTTAAGTTCACAGAGATCCATTGTCCATATGAACATGTCTGTATGTTGCAAGTTCAACAATATTTTACGATGACTAGTAGTAAAACCTAAAACCCTGTCATGTATAAATATGCTCATACAGTCTGTTCCAGGTGTACATGTATATGTACTTTATCAACTTTACATTCTCTAGGTAATTTTGATATACCAGTACCATTGACATACCATCTTTTTTTTCAAATTCAATCTTGATTCTTGCAATACAAATAGTTTATGGTTTAAAAAATAAGAAACTTTGTTTTAATGACAGACTGAGAGTCGGTCTGGTTCTGTAGTTAATATATTTACATTCAAACTGAGGGGATGTGGGTTCAAATCTACTCTGAGGAGATGGCTGGCTTCTCCTGTCCTGCAGATGAAACAGTAAAACCTAAGGGCCCATGTCACAGTTTAATGTAGGTGTCAGTATGTTAAAGAACTCTCACTACTTAATGGCAGTAAGTGCCCAGCATACATGTATGGTATGGTATGGTATGGTTAATTGTTGTTTAGCTTCCTCATGGTGACATCTCATATGGAGATGTCACTGTGTGCCGGTGAAGGGCTACAAATTTGCCTATGCTCGGCACTGCTGGCCATAGACAGGGAGGATTCTTTAACGTGCCAACACCTACAGTGACAAGGGACCTTGGTTTTTACTGTCTCATCCGAAAAACAGGGACGGCCAACCGCGGAGTTGCGCTACGCGGTTCGAAACCAGATCTTTCAATTAGTAGTCAAACACCAAGGATTTTCCACCCTACCATACGGGGCTGACATAAGGCCCCATTCCCAATCCAAAATCAATGCATTTTTTCCCAATTTGTAGTCAAAATTTCACAATTGAAGTCAAATGTCAATGAATTTGAAGATATTCTTGTATTTTTACACAGTTTTGTGTATTTCTAGATTTCTCAATTTCGATAAAATGTTGTTGAAATTCCCAATTCAAAAGGCCCAGGTCCCATTCCCAAAAGAGTGAGGAAAATCCCTGAACATGCTAGCCACTTTGCCATGGAGGCCCCCCTAAGCATACACGCAGGTAAAAGTTATAGCTCTTTAAAGGCATATGAGGACATCATCATATAAGTGAAAGATTTTATTAAAGCTGTTAACAACAGATTTAAAAAAACCCAATGATGAGAATTTGATAATGTAAAAATACAGTGCAAGGTAAAATATTTTAAGTCAAGTTTAAGGTCAATGTTAGCAGGGTACTACTACATGTACATGTACATTGTACATGTACTACGAACCTCTGGCCTGATACATGAAACACTAACAGGCACAAAGTGTTTCTGATTTTGACATTTTACACGTACAGGTCTGTATATTTATGTTTGTTTGGTGCCAAAGATGCTCTAAAGACTAAAGATGTGCTATTAAATTATTCATTGACTTTTGAAAGCCACAAAATGACAAATGGTCGATATACATGTACATCTAGCCTACTGCTTTTTCATATACTGATCAATTGCCAGCGCATGTATTTTGTTCCAGGTATTTTGCAGAGTGTGAAATTCAAAATGTCTCTCTTAAATTTTGTTGTATCTTGTTCATGAGTCATGAACATAGTAAATGACAAAACTTTGTTAAAACTTAATAAATTAAGTATGAAATATTGTTTTTTAAAGCCCCACTCAAGAATCTTTCTCTTGAATGGAGATGTTGTTGTTGTTGCATTGTTGTTTAACATCCCACTCAAGAATATTTCACTCATATGGAGACGTCATCATGTGCCGGTGAAGGGTGACAAATTTTGCCTGTGCTCGGCACTGCTGGCCGTAGAGCAGGGAGGGTTCTTTAACGTGCCAACACCTACTATGACACCGGATCTCAGTTTTTACTGTCTCATCCAAAAGACAGGGACGGACAACCGCGGAGTGGCGCTGCAGGAATCTAACCCCGGACCCCTTGGCTCGAAGTCGAACACACTAACCATTCAGCCACGGAGGCCCCTGAATAGAGATGTCATTGGTTGTTGGTGAATTTGGCCTGTGCTTGGCACCTCTGGTCATTGAGCAATGAGCGTACTTTAACATGCTAACATCTGCTTTGGCACAGGACTTGGGCTTTAGTCTTTACTGTTCATCCAAAGAAAAGAAATTGGCAGCCAATTTCGCTAAATGGCTTCAAGTTCAACTACTAGTACCAACCTCATGACCTAAAGGCAAACACACTAACCACAGAAACATGCACACAGCTCTTGGGACTACATTTTATATGCACAATGCAAACACAAGCTCTAATAAGCCTTAAACTGGCATACAATGTAGTATAGGCCTATTCTCATTATGAGAAATAAATCTGATGCACCTTTGGAGCTACTAAGCGGTTGGCAAAAAATCTTTTAGTTTTACAATATATGTAACATGTAATTTTAATGTAAATATAACGTCAAAGCTTGACACTGAAGTTTTCATCATTCCATGTCTCTTTGCATTAATGTTAAGGTTTTCTTGTGAATTTGTTTATTCATAATCTGCATCTTCTTTTTACCCTATAGTTTTCTCAATGTAATTAAAAAGTTAAGATGGACAAATGGACATATTGAAAAAAAAAAACATTACTGGAATTAGGCTATGTCTAGATACATGTATATACTTAGGTGATATTGATTATAATTATATATCTTTATATCGGCATAGATATAACAATGTGTGATCATTCGCATTCATGCTATTATAATGTATCATTCACATTCATTGTCGTTGTTGCGCTGTTGTTTAACGTCCCACACAAGAATATTTCACTCATATGGAGACATCACCGTGTGCCGGTGAAGGGCGACAAATTTTGCCTGTGCTCGGCACTACTGGCCGTAAAGCAGGGAGGGTTATTTAAGTTTAACATGCCAACACCTACTGTGACACAGGACCTCGGTTTTTACTACATTCATTGTCACTGTTAACTTACATGTAGTGTGATGTGTATGACATGGAGATGCATGATGCAGTTTGACACGAAGATATTTGAGCAATGCAGTACTGTCGCAATGACATCGTGAGTAAAGATAGAACAGAATTAGCATACATTTGCAGAATCAGAAAGTTAAACTTCATCAATACAGGAAAGCCTACATAATTCATAGATTTTAATTGAAAATAAAGGATGACTTCCTGTTTCGATATGAGGAAAAGAAATTTAATGTTTTACCTTTTCCAGAGTGCATATTACCAAGTCCTTTCATGAATAACTTATTTGACTAAAGACGTCCGAACCACACTAGTTTTGAGCCTTAACATGAGCTGTCTGCTAGAAAGCTGTAGCCTTGAAAAAGGTTATATTAAGTTCAAGGTCATATTAATTTACTTTTCTCCGAAACTGTGGAAGGTATTTTAGTAGACGTGAGTCAGACATACTGTTTTGTCGATTTCTAGGGAATTTTCTCTCGTGTCATCACCACATATCATTTTATCTACATTAATGATAGACAGAAATTTTAATGAAAAGTAAGAATTTTTAAATCCCTTTAAAGGTGTCGCTGAAGAGTGTAAAACTAGGAGCATAGTTTCGGAGGATATGGAAGCAAACGTTTCATGGACTTGATAGATGGATGATATAAGCGTGATATCTTCCAACACTTTCGTGTGTTTTTAACAGAGAGAGACAAAAAGAAATGGTGAGATATACATGCAGTTTAACTGATGTTCAAGTGTTGTAATCACGTATGGCAAAGGAGAGGGTGGAAATAAACTAAAAGTCTTATGCATTCATTTAATAGATTTATCATTGTCAAGTTTGAACAGAAGTGAGAAGATATCTGTACTGTAGGTATAACAGTAATACTATATAAACTAAAGCTAATGTAGTTATTTTTAGATTCTTATTTGAATGAAATTAAAGTTTGTTGCTACTCTGTGGCTGAGTAGAGTACTTACATGTACATGCATGAATTTAAAGAAGCCACCGCATACATGTAATTGAAATAATGTTGAAAGTTGCATAAAATACCTGTATTGCATGTTGTGCATGTGTAACACAACAAAAGCACAAAAAAATTATTGCTAGGTTATCACTGTGAGATCTCTGATCAAGTGGGAACAGAGTGAAAAGTTGTCCACGTAACGAGTACCCCCATTTTTGTGGAGAATACAGTGGAACCTCACAATTAAGACCACCCTAGTGACTACATGTAGGCCCTACTTCCGATTAGTAAGTAGATCACTAAAATAAAGTCTACCTAAGTTTTCAAAACTGATGACGAACAGATTGAATTTGGATGGTCCTTTTGATTACATGTACCTGTAGGTGGACTTGAAAGTGAGCTGGTCATGCACCAAGGTTCCACTGTATACATGTACATATACAGGTACCTGTATGTAGGCCACTAACCTTTATTTGGTCACAAGTCAGTACTTTCAGAAATGAGATGTATTTGCAAACTTTTCCCCCTTAAAACAAGATGGGGAACTAAAGGCCTATTGCTACTATTATAATGTTATGCATGACTTCTAAGCAGTAAAACTCTGGATTTGAAATGCACAGAAGTTTCCTCTCTGACAATACTTTGTAGGCCTACACTATTAGACACCCTCTATCTTTATGCCTAGTCAGTAATAAAAGAATTACATGTGTACATGTATATTCTTTAAGAACACTTTTATTTTTAAATCATATACCCCAGTAAACTTATACTTAGGGGTTATCAAGCACAGTAGGTAATCCTAATATTCGCCAGTTTCTAGGAAAAAATTGTCCAGTCTGATCTTGAATTGCAGAGTGGTTTTCCCATCAACCACGTATGTTTCATTTTGAAAACAATTGTGAAAAATATAAACTGATAAATTGTGAAATTGAATGCATTTCTTTTTTACCAAAATGTATACTTGCCTAACTAGATTTATTGTAAGATAAAAAAGGAAGTTATTAGTTTATCGAATATCTTTTGTTTACACTTTATCTTTTATTTTCAGGCTGAGAGAAAATCTCAAAATAAGTACTACCCACCAGACTGGGATCCAAGTAAGGGGTCTGTCAACAAATATGTGGGACAACATCCCCTCCGCGACAGGGCAAAAAAGATCAGCCAAGGAATTCTGGTCATCAGGTATTTATCATTTAATGAACATATGTACTAATTGTTAACATTTGTGAAAAGTTATGATAATACAAAGGCCATATAGGAACCTGATCCCACCTCTACTTTGTCGAGGGTCCATGTTTGCCCAACTTTATTTTGTATTCCTTATAGGAATTATGAGATCGATCATTGTTTGTTACCTTCACCTTTTCATATAAATGCATGATTGAATATTATCAGCAGGCATTTACATGAATGAAATTTCATTTGAAAATACATTCATAATGTACATGGTCAATACTATGCCAAGAATCTTATGCATTGTAAACTTGACATATTTTAAATTTTTGTGTTTCATGTAAGACTTTCAAAACAAAAAGGGACATTTTACATATGAAATCTTGTGCACTTACACTGCTTTTAAAACCAAAGTACATGTACATGTATACTGTCATGTGAATACTGCAAGTATATATAATGATATTGTTTTCTTTTAATTTTTTCTTGCTGACTAGATTTGAGATGCCATACAACATATGGTGTGGTGGATGTAATAGTCACATAGGTATGGGAGTCCGGTACAATGCTGAGAAGAAAAAGGTTGGAAATTACTACAGTACACCTATATGGTTGTTCCGGATGAAATGCCACCTTTGTGACAACTACTTTGAAATTCAAACAGATCCCAAGGTTAGAATTACAGTTTCAGTATATACATGTATAATATGTTTATAAATGGATAAAAATGCAGGGTTTATCAGTCTTACTTTTACAATTGCTTGGCACCAGTGCAATTTATGTTTGAACAACTTTATGTACAAGGTAGAATCAAACATGTAAACACATGTATATGTGTGGTACAGCGGAAAGACCACGGTCCTGAGAGACTGAGATCACCTATCATGAAAGACTGGTAGAAAGTTATATTTTGTTGAATCTGTGTAAGTAAGGCCTGTCTTTAGAGGCCACCTGTCTTCAAAGACAAAATTTCAATGGCTGTAGGATTGGTCACTCAAGAGGGTTTCTACTGTTTACCTACTGGTATTTCATTTGATTGGAAATCTGGAAACAGACAGTTTTCTTGATTTGTAGCTTCTCAGCTACTGACAAGTGTGTAATGTAAAGCACTAGGAAACAGTATTTGATGTAACCGTAAATGTTACACTTGATTTTGAAAGTGACTTGTACTTTCAGGTAAGTAGATACAAGAGGAAATTTTGATGATTGTGAACTCTTTCTCGTTATATACATGTATTATGATATATTTCATATATCAGTGAATTTGATTCAGCGACCACCTGTATATAAAAATCACCTGGTCATACAAACCATTTTTTGCCATACCCCCACAGTAACATTTATGTACAAATCAACCTCTATATGTAAAGACCACCTTCATATAAAGACAAGTTTTTTGTTGGCTTGCCACTGTCCCAGAGGAGGTCATTATAAACAAGTTCCAATATATCTCTAGTCAATGAATAAATGCAGTATAGCAGATTCTGCCTGTGGATATCAGATACATGATCAAATGATCCTTTTAAAAATCTCTTTTGAGAGACCAGCTGTCAGGAGATATCACAATTCTTTGGCTACAGGAGTGGTATCTGAAGACAGGTTTTATTGTACAAGCTTAGTAAGCAGTTTCCCCCACTTCACTTCACACACTTCACTTTCACCCCTGAAGACACTTCTGGATTTGCCTAAATCACTGATTTAAGGAAGAGTCCATTAGACTTCAGGGGTGAAGGAGTTTACAGCAACCTTTACTCTGAAATGATAATTATAAAGTGTGCATATGATATATGTTAGGTCAGTAGTTATTGCCAAACTTTTCCATCCATGAAAGTTTCCTGTATATAATTCTATCCATTAAAGCATATTCAAAAGATGTTTTTATAATAAGAATCCCTTTTTACTGAAGGAAGTGTTCTTTTTTTCTGCAAGAACCATGACTACGTGATTCTCAGTGGAGCCAGGCGGAAAGAACAGAGATGGGATCCTAAAGAAAATGAACAGATTGCCACAGAGGGTAAGAAAAGACAAGACTTTCTTTTACAAACTTTCTAAAATTTGATAATAGATGATAAGAATAAAACACAAGTCAGAATTATATCTTATCTCTAATGATACAATGTATGTCCAAACAATGAAAATGCCAGTTTGCAACATTTTGAAATGTCACTCAGTCAGATGATGTATGTGCATGTTGAAAAAATATTTATGTTCATATTTATTTGGTGGCCAATAATTTCAATAATTTAAAAAAAAAAAAGTTTGATTCATTTCGACTGTCAATAGATTTAGATAATCATCTTTAGCTTGTTCTGTTCTATCATTATTCCTACACACTTGGGTTAACATCATAGTAATCATATCTATACTATAATATAGTGGTATGTTCGGCAGATTGTAATATCATATATGATAGTGAATTTTTACCTAATTTCAAAGTCATTAATTCATAATGATAGTAATATTGCACCTGTAACGGAAACCCAAGTTTTTAGTCCTATAACTGATGATGTGCAAGTCTGTAGTTTTTGCAAGAAGAGCATTATGTCCAGGCTTTACTAATAAATGATGACAATTTCCAGATAAAGCCGTACAGAAGAAGCTTGCTACAGATGCCATGTACAAACTGGAACATGGTGCTGATGACCATGACAGAGGGAAAAAAAGTTTGCCCAGTGTTGGACAACTAGAAGAACATATGAGCCAATTCAAAGATGATTACATCCTCAATAAGATGGCCAGAAATAAATTCAGGGTAATCATGTGGTGAAATGAAATGTACATTCTACTGCTATAGGAGTTGAATGCTGATGTTATCAATCATGTGACTGGGTGATTCATTTGATTTTGGACAGTTAAACCCCATGATTGACAATCATCAGTTATATGGCGTTGTCCGATCTTATGTGGTGGAGGAGAAACTATGGGATAAACACAATCCTCCACCATTAAGTGGCCAAGGAGAATCTGAAATAAAGATGAGAAGCTTTGAGACAAAAAAAGTTATGGCCAAGACAAGGAATTGATGCACTGTGACTCTGTCCTTTGAGGTTTTAAGTCTCTGGCCATTGTCATGACAAACAAGCTTTCTATAAGATATATTTCTAAGAGTGTAAAGTTGACGGGATATTGACTGTAAAAGATAGCTCAAACAAAACTAGTCTAGTAGTAGACTAGTCATGCCATCACATAATATGCTACCATAAGATGGGCATATAAAAATTTATCCAGTGCCATCAACCATCTTCAAGGTCATTTGTAACAGTTACAATTTTAAAAGAGCATTGCTCCATCTCGTTTCTGTTGTTGCTTTTTTTAATGCATTGAACATCTCTTGTACACTCCAGAAGATTTTCACTTCCCAAGTATTCCTAAATTACTCATTGTCAGTCTGATGATAATTTGTCTGCTGTGGAGGGTTTTTCGAGGGGCAAAATTAGGGCCTCTTTGATTTGAGTGGCACAAAGTCCCATAACATAGCTGGGGAAATGTTTACATACTCAAAGGGAGAAACGCTGGAAATGATATGATAGGTTTTCAGTCTAACTTTCATGTTTGAAACAACTTTTTAATCAGCCCTTCTATACAATGTAGCATACATCAATCTTGATTTCTTAATTACAGGAAGAAAAGAAAGCATTGAAGGCAGAAGATGCAGCTGATAAAAGTCTGTTACAGAAATCTTCCCTTGATATCCAGCTTGTCAAAGAATCAGAGGATGATGTACGGCTGGCAGGGCTGCTGAAATACAAATCAACAGAGAGTAAGTTGACATCACCTAATTCCCATGTGTATTTAGCAGGATTTATACTAGCTGCTGCAATGTTTCCTTGTAACTTCTTGATTTGCAGATTCAATATCAATCAAGTTAAAACTGACAACATGATGCACATAGTTGTCTCCCTTGTTTATACCTATGTTGGCTCTTTGATGGAATTATTTGATTCAATAGAATTATTTTATGATTGTTATATGCTTTATTGCTTGATAACACATCTTCCCCTCCCCCATCATGCCTGGTGTAATTACACACTAAAAATGTGTTAAAATGCTTGCTCGATTCTACTTCCATGGTCCTTTTTGTATGTTACATTAAAAATGATTTGATGCAACTAGCTTAGGTCACAGTGTCAGGACCTTTTTCGGAGTAGTTTATCATTGCATAAGTTTTGAAACATCAAAAAATGAATTCTATGAATTCTACTTCTCTTACACATAATCAGCTCAAAATTGTCAAGTGCAGACCTCGATAGTCTCAGAAGCTGCAATTTAATTGGTCTTAAATGGCTGCATTCAGAACATGACTTCAACAGAGTTGCTTTAGCTCCTTTTCACAGTGACATATGACAATAGGAGCAAGAGAAGATCATGTTTTAATTAGACTACTGACATACCTATACAACTAACTAAACTTCATTTATTTTATTATTGATAAACCAGTTATGTGAACTTATATCATTGTCTCTTGTTGGCCCTGATGTTGGTGTATGAGGGTCATTGCTGTAGGAGGAAACTAGAGCACAGGGAGAAAGCCCACGTGTTTGAATCGGTGGCCATCATACCATCTCAAATACTTTGCTGTCAAATCCAAGGATTGAACCCTATACAACTAGGATTTGGACAACATGATACATATCATGATAATGAACCTATAATCTTAAAGTGTTCATTCTAGTTACTACATGTACTAGAATGCATACATGTAGACACATTTCTTCTATTAAATAATGTCATTATGCTTTCTTTATATTTATTTCCATGTTTTATTAAGGGTTCCCCAATTAGGGTTTAGTGGGCTATATTTTCATATTTGACCAATTGTGTTACATTTTACACACTTATACTTGTACATTGTAAAAAAGCATATTTTGAAAACACAGAATTGATACTATGTTTACATTACTTTAATCTTTATCTGCATTTCTTTAAAAGGTGCAGACCATTCCCTCTTTTGAAAATGTTTCATTACTAGTAGGTCTAGGCTGATGTCATCTTGTGTTATTGCATTTCGAAAGACTAAAATAATTGATTGACACTAGTTACATGATTTGAGTACTTGTATCATGTTGAAATGTGGCACACATCACCTTTTTTGTGGATTTTCTTGTTTTCTATACATGAAGTCAATGTTTAGTAGCATAGTGGTCAGCGCACTTGCTTCTCACTAATGCGCCATGGATCTGCCAGGGAAGTATGTGAGATGGTATGGAGGTCGCCAACTCAGATAAGTGGGTTTTCTCCAGTTTCTTTCCATAGCAAGGACCCCCACATGCAGCCACCAGAGCCAATGTGAGAGATTATCGAAATATAAGTTAATAAAACTTGTTTGCTTAATGTTGTAAAATAAATCAGATTTAAACTTTTTTTTAAGTCGCTATTTTATTTACATTACAGCATATGATGAGAAGCAGCTACAGAAGAGAAAAGAGATCGAGTCCAGACCAATTTTTCACAAAAGTGTCAAACCGGCTGATGATTCTGACTCACCCTCAAGTAAAGCAGAACTATTGAAGAAAAAACTGTCTACATCTATCATCTCTACTAAACCTAATCCATTTGATAATGTCACAACAACCTACAGAACATTAATGTTAAGTCAGAAGATGCTTGGTATAAGGAAAAAGCAAAAAAGTGCATCACAGTCCAAAAGTTCTTTGAAGGACAAAAGGACGTCTAGTGAATATACAAGTCAGAGTGAAGGGGATATTGTGTGTATGGATGAGTCAGATGCCTCAATGATAGATCTTAATATTCAAAACAGTGAAGCACGTCCAGAGAATGTGGACAGATTATCTAATGATAGTGAAGACAATGATCTTGTAGGGAATAATATCTCTAGTACACACAAAGAAGAGGAACTGGGTCAGAGTAATAAGGTTAATGCCCTGGGACTTGTTTCTGTCTATAGTGACACTGATTCTGATGATACTTGTGATACTTGATTTGTTTTGTTGATGACTTATTGTTGATCTAATAAAATTTAATGAGAATTTCAGCATATTTTTTTCTCACATATATAGTTTGTTACACTATAAGCAGCTCTCAGTTTTCAAAATGTGAGTTGGTTGTTTTTTTAAGTGAGTTTCTTGTGATTTGTCATTTAACTACATGTACATTTACACCAATTTCATTTAGAAATTTAAGATGGTTTTACTCATAGCTATTCACAAGAAGTAGAAAGAGTTTTAAAAACTCTGTTGTTCATACTAGTAAAGAATGTTTACCGTTTCAACCCTACAGACCCTAATGGACTGTTCTAAGACAATAGAAAAACAAGAGGCCCAGATGGGCCTATAACGCTCACCTGAGTAATAGCAGCATACACAGGAATTAAAGACATTAGCTAAAAAGTCACAAATGCATTCAGTTTTTCATTCTATGCAGCCCTTCTAAAGAAGAAGTTACTCAAAAGAGGGAACCATTCTGGAGATATTTGACCCCTCCCCTTTTCCATCCCTGGGTGGATCCAACCGAAAAAC
>JACSZP010005038.1:7959-21005 GCA_016161895.1 Pinna nobilis | reverse complement strand
CATTTGATCAGAGCCGCGAATTAACGCGAAATTAAATTTCACGCGAAATAAAAGTAATCTACAGTATATATATTGTATGCTCCGGAGTGATTAGAACAAGCGCTTCAAATCTGGAAAAAAATCCTTCCCTCCTCTGGTATTGATCTGCCTTGCTCTATTCTTATCCTACTGTACGACGTATAAAAAGAGAGGTTTTCAATCTTGAGATCTTTGTTTCGAGCTTGACAGGGGCGATTGACTTTTCATGTCTTCTTTCATGTCTCCCTTGCTACATTATATCTAAGCACATTTAACCTATAGTGCTGTATGGTCGTATATGCTAGGAGTTTGTTACCCATCACCGGACCTTGGTGTTATTCCCATATATGTGAAAGATTCTTGAAAGGAGTGTCAAACAACAATATGACCAACCGTCTAAAACAATACAGGAACAAACAATCAACGTCATTGTTACAGTTTGGTCATAAATGTCACTTAATACATATAAACATATAAACACATTTTATTTTACATACGCTTTTATTTACTTTAAAATACTTCTGTATTGAAACATTAAATACTTATTTTCTTCATCAAAATCAAATTGACAATGAGGCATCGTTACAAGAACTAAAATACAGTCTCGTGAATTAGAATTTATGTCGACACGTATTCCTTTGTCATTGTAGATATTAACAGTGTCCATGAATCATTTTTTGCACTTTCAGAAAGAACATTTAAACATGTCGTACTGTTCTAAGAATATACCTTTGTCAATTCGAAAAAAAAATGTTTAAGTTGAAAACGACAATTCAAAAAAATTGAAGAATTGTTATCCGATTGGACATGTAGTATATTTAAGCCGGCTTCGTAGCCATTGTTTGGAGTTACTTCTATGAGAAATATTTCATAAAAATTATTGTCTCAAATGAAACAACGAATTAAAGTTTTTTTGCAATCCATTAAAGTGCTCCATTGTGCGCGGCATTTTAAATTAATATAAATTATTTTCAGCAGTAATGCAATATTGTATTTTTTATCATCATCAAAATATATATTCGAACTGCCAGTTGAAATATGCAGATACATTGAACAATTGGCCTATCATATTGGCAGAATATTTTGTGTCTGTGACGTCACAGTGTATTGGCATATTTCCCGAGGTATGATGTATCATGACGTCACAAAATAAATTAATCTTTACTTTGATAAAAAGAGTCTACAGGGAAAAGTAATGAACAAAACTGAGCAGGGCGTAAAACACAAATTTTCTGATATGACCCCTGCTTTACATTTATGTTCAAAAGTATTAACAAGAACATCATAATTGTTTATGTGTTGTACTATACGTGTATATATTTCAACAAACCATGAAAAATATTGTTCCGAAAAAAAGAATCTAAAATCTTTTAAAGGTTATAGTTACACTTTAAATTTTAGAATCATAATTTGCAGTTTACGATCTGAATGTAAAATTATTGAGATAGGCAACCTTGAAGTGTTAATAAATAATTACCTTCATTATAGAAAATCAGCGTTCTTTTCATACTACTTGATAAAAGCAACTATTTCTATTGAATGATAAGATATTGATTAAATATCAATTTCAGCAATTCTTAAAATCTGTTAATTTGCAGGTCGAAATAAACGTTGTTTTTATAATATGGAAGACGAACGGTCCTCCAGAGCTACCATTCAATGTTAATACATTGTATAAGTATTTAACAATAAACTAGTCCGTCGCACGGAACAACCAATAAGTAATGTTAAAATGTATAACAGCCTGTAAGTAACAGTCGATAATCATTCGTTGATTTGTGTAGTATATTCAGCTAGGACAACATCAACATGATGCATTTATATTCGGCAACGGTAGATTTTCCTTCTACAGCAGATGTTATGAAATGTATTCAACTACAACATCACAATTGTAGTCTTATTTGTCAATTTATTTACAACAAGAATCCCATTCGATCACTCTGTCCCAGGATCCTGCAGTATTTTTCCACAGGCCCATAAATGTTGCTGGAATACATAAACAAATGCATGAGAAAATAAAGCATTCAAACAGATGGCAAATATCATTCTATCATGTTTTGATTGCTTTGTAAAAAATTAGGAATTATTAAAGACTTACAGAATATATAGGTTTGAATGGAAATGAAAGAAAATATGTCGAACTGTGACAAATAGAATATTTTGAATGTATACTGAACTAAAATAACTTCACTGCATATTTTGAGTAAATATTGATTTTATGGATGATACAATCATTTTAATTATTAATAATAATTAATAATTAAAATTATATACAAATAGATATACTTTAGGGAAATAGATAACAGCACTTCCTCTTTTCGTAAAATCTATATTTTTAGAAATATATTAAGTAAATTTAAAACTTTCTAAATCTTTGTAAATTTTTGTGAAATATTATTTGTATTTGATGTCTTTATGAACACCCAAAGTGGTTGGAAATATAGAGCAAAAGAAACGATAAAAGAAAAGAAAATCCATGTTTGCTCAAAATATGCAGTGATCTTAATTTTAAAAATCGGAAATGTTAACAGGTATACGATTAGATGGACAAAGCACCTGCTGCTACATAATGGAGAAAGTGTAAAGTAATCACTTACCACCATAGTTTGAAATTTGGTAGCTAGGATCTGGCGTGGTAACATATAGATTTGTCGCTGTCCATGGTACTCCTTTGGAATGGGTAAATGTGGACTTAAGTCTCTCTTCCACGTAATAATCACGAGGTACCGTCATCCAAGTAACGCCCAAGTCAGTACTCATCAGCGTGGAACTCTGGTCATTATCATACGCATAAACTCTATTGTTCAGTGTGTCGTAGCCCAGTAAACTTGCTACACGTTTATCCACATCTGTAATAGGGGAAACAACACAGTTATTGACAATAAAACTATCTTGATGTAAGCGATAACGGTACTAGTGCATTCGGCTTAATCAAATGTTTTAAGAGCAAAGTGAGGCCACCCTATAAATATGTTTTAAAAATATGTAAAAAAAAATACTAAAAAAGATACAAAGGGAATATTAAAAATTTGACAATCGAGAAACAGACAACGCCATGGGAAAAAAGAAAGAAAGGAAGAAAGAAAGGAACAGAGTTTGAGTACTTTTTTTTTTCTAAAACTAAGCCGTATAAAACACAAAAATGATGCAGTATGACCATGCCGTACCCCGATCTTGAAAGACAACGGTATGACCATTATGAAATGTGAGTGGGTCGGTAGAGTCACCGACAGCTCTTGTGGATGGTCTTATCGACTCAAATTTGCCCGATGTTTGATCGACCCTTTTGTGAGTGAGACTTAAATCATCAAGAAAAATGAAAAGATATCGAAGTTTTTCTTTTGTGTGGTAGATTCCTGTATGAACAGGTCCCCGGGAGTTTCTACTGCGTCTATTGTATTGCCTGTTTATGAATATGTAGATTATTATATATGTTGCTGTCACGCTTATAGCGAATGGTACATGGTTACAATTACAAAATGTCCACAAAAATAGCTTGGTATAAATTAATGGTGTCGTACTACTTGCGCTATTTTATGATTAAAAGAAATTGTAGAAAATATGATACCAAAATGAAATTATTCTAATTGTAATTATAAAAGCATGTACAACCTGTCCACTTCATTCCATCCAAAGAGGAATGACAATGCTCAAGGAGTTTTCTGTAAAAAAATATGAAAGAAACAAGTCGGTATTATGACGATATCAAATCACTAAGTTGAATAACTAAATATAAATTTTAATAATAAGGTCTATGAACATGAGAATTGACCCTTCTCGCCAATTGCCAATTACAGAAAGAAAAAAAAGAAAAAATCAAATAGGCAACCGAGTATTAAAAGGAATTACCTCTTTTTTCGGTGGTTTTGAATTCGTTTCGTATGCATTGTGGCAATACAATAATCATGAACATCTACATTTGAAAATGTTACAATTTTAACTCTTTGATAGAAAATTTATCTTGAAAAAAATTGGAGGGGGAGG
Organism: Pinna nobilis; assembly: GCA_016161895.1. Lineage (NCBI taxonomy): Eukaryota > Metazoa > Mollusca > Bivalvia > Pterioida > Pinnidae > Pinna > Pinna nobilis. The sequence continues at coordinate 17,003 of JACSZP010005038.1, read as the reverse complement.
GGTCTCCACCTTGGCCTACGCAGATATTGTACTTGATATATTTCACTAGAATACTCACTGACTTTGAGGATTCAGGTCACAGGCAAAAACCTTCCCATTTGCAACCAGAACACTTCTAAAGTAGAAATCTAGGTAAAAAGAAAATCGATTTACTGTCGATCAACCAATATAGACAACAGATATATAGAATTATCATTTTCCCATGAGACAATCAACAAAAAAAGTCAGGTGAACATAGAACAAACACGGGCCTCTGAAATTTCAAAGGTGGAATCAGGTGCCAAGGAAGAGTAATAAAATCTTACATGAGTGTGATTAATGGACAGGGAAATCTCAACCCGAGTGGTAGGGATCTGTATGTGCAATCCGAGGGTTTCCCGAGGACTGAACGTTCTGATTCTTACCACTTGGGTTTATATTTCCTTTCCCACTCATCACATCCGTGTTTGGTTCTTTTCCTCCTACACTTCCACGACTAGAATGTATGTACCCACTGAACTTGGTATAATGTTCAACCATTAAATTCCTATATGTGACGTCATAGTGCGCGGGCTGTCTTTCCCTAGAAAGACAGAGTTTTATTTTCACGGGTAAACATGGTCTTTTACGGCCAAGTGTAGGAGAATTAAGCATCCCATTTTGACCGATCTCGAGGACCGATGAGGAGACCAAATTGTATTGCAGGTCATCAATATTATAAATGTTTGACATTATTCAAGGTAACTCCACTATCACTCTACTTAGTTTTGTCTGATTACTCTAATGGTCTGCATTGGTTCCGGACTGATTTCATCACCTCGCTAATTAAATACAATGTACAGCTTTTCTGAGTTCATCTGTTATCTTGCATAGTCTTCATTATTGCACCACGTCTTCGTTTCCAGAAGGGAATTTGAAACCTTGTAATTACATCTATGCTCGATTTAATATTTAGATAACACTTTTGTGAGAAAAAGACATTTTCCAAATCGGGAATAGAAATTTATTTTCGCTGTTCTTATCAGATATCCTCTATTTGTTAATATATATGATTTGAATTTATCGGATAAGAAAGAAAATCGCATACTGCTAAAAGGTTACATTGAACTCTGTTAAGAAACTCCTTGTCAATCAACTTTACCGATCAATAGGCATTGCAATGTTAATGCAAATACATGTACCAACCAAATTTTTCAGCTCAAGTGACAATAAAATATAATAAACTCACCATTTGGATAACTGGTTTTAGGAGCAGAATCACAAACATCTGAAATTATGAGAAAAAGGGAAGTTTTAAAAATAGAAAGCATGTGTTTAAGAGAAGAATGCTGCGAAACAAAAAAAAAGTTGCAGAAATGCTAAAATATTTCGATATGATTTATTCAAAATTATGAATGTCAGAGTTACATTGATATCTTAGAATCCGGAGGTGGGATCAGATGCAAAGGAGGAGTAAACGTCCCTTGTTTACCGAGCACAGCTGCTGTAATCCCGGAGTCAAATGCAAATGAGATAAGTAGTAGGGGTTTACTATCAAAGAGACGATTCAATAACAACTATTGAAAATTATCAATGACAGGCACGGGACGTGGCGATTAGGTGAAATGATTGTAACTACAAAACAAAAGTCTGTATGATATGGTAGATTTGTTATATTTGGTGAGTAATAACCATATAACTCAACATGATACAATATTTATTATTCATGAAGTAGATTCTTAGTTCGGATATGAGACTTACTTGTTGGCGTATATTCAGAAGACTTGTAACATCCATAGAATTCAAATTTGAGTCCAATATCCGGTGGCACATTACTGGGTGTATCATCCCCATCAATATATACTCGGAGAATTCTAGCTTCTATTAAATTAGTCAGGAAGATAGTTTCTTCTGTGTATGGCGGCATAACTACAACCTTTAAATCAAAAGTTAAAACATGGAATATGATGGAAATTATTAGTTTTTCTGCATATGCACATATAGATTTATACGTGACAAAATATGAATACATTTATGTCACATGGAAAGAAAAAATATAACTTAACAAGTTTTTAATTCAAATACAGTTAGAAGGCGAGAGTAATATTATAAATGGTCATGTAAATAGATGGATAAATAAAGAAGAATAAATCGACAATTCATATATCATAGTAAACAAACAAATTAATTACAAAAAATAATTGAATATAAAAGTTGATAGATCGATGAAAAATGATGGATAAATAAATGAATTAATCAGCAGTTATAAATAAAGAAAAGAACACAAATAAATAGCTCAATAAATGATCAATATACATTGTAAACAATTTTACTTGTGTAAAATATATCAGAATCAATAGGGAATCCGATAAAGCGTATTTGCCTCTATGCACTTACAACTTAATAATACCTACGGCCTAGCCTTATTATCAGTTTGATAGTGTTTCTGTTTCCCAGTACTATAGATTCGATGAGATCAGCCACCAAAATCAGTGTGTAAAGGGCGGTCTAACAACTGTTATGAAACATGTCAAACAGCATTCGACCCAATGACAGGCCGTATCGGCAAACCAGATCATTGTACCGACCGTAGAATTTACGAAAAGCTGACTTTAAACGAGACTGTTGGAACCCCTAATATTGGGCTACTTGTTTGTCAGAAGCCCAACTCGATTTAAAAACTGGTCATACCCTGAACAGACTCTAGCATATCGAATCAATTGAGAAATATAAACTCCATATGATATTGAAAACAAGTGGCATCGAAAAAAAAGAACTGTTAAAAATGATTATTACCGACTCTCCCGTTTGCCAGGCATAACCATCATCGCTGTATCTAAATGTTAGCTCCGTCGGATGGTGAGTAAAGGATGATCCGATTTGAATTATCACCTTGGTAACTAACGTTCTGTTGGCAAAATACACTTGAAAGTATCTGTTGCTGGAGAACATTTCTCCTCTTATGAATGGACACCACGCTGAAATATGAATGATGCATCTATGTACAAAACATTCTTAATCTAAGACACCTGGTCAAAACAGAATACAACCATTTATGAAAATAAATTAATCACCATAAGTAAAATTTATTGATATCAAAGCAATAGAGTTACAAAGATTCGTCACATTTCCTTTTAATAGGAAAAGTAGAGGCCAACAGGAAATGATCCTGGTCGGATCTAAGCCTGGAGGCCTCATGCAGCTGTAGAGATTTGTATGTTAAAAAGTCGTTTCTTATCAGTGGCCTTGAGTGTCAATAAATATATAAAGCCCTTCATTGGGAATTGTTGGTGTCTCCCAATAAGGGTGATCTATGCATGGTATTGAAGTCAACTAGCAATTATCACAACAAAAATATCATGGGCCGTACAAATAACAAAGATTGACGCAGACGTTCCTATCTGATATTTTGCTTACGTCTAGGTATAAATGAATTACTCACATTCGAATCTTGAAATTTCTCAAAAGAATAAAATTACGAAAACCCCGCACATGATCTGGAAAAAAAAATCATATGACGTTTTTGCGATTAGGACATGAAACATTGCTCACATGAGCTCTGTGGCTGTCAGAAGTGCAGTAACCTAGGATCGATGGGTAAATGGATCGATTGCGGGCTGTCATGTGACCAGATATGCGAATCTGATGAAGAAGTTGAAAGCGATGCTGGTGCCAATATTTACTTGTGTCGTATGGATCTTTCTCTCTATGAGGGTAAAGTTCCCACCATTGGCTCTAATTGTGAGCCGTCGTCAGCCTGCGCTTTGTGCATAACGTATAATGAGAAACTTCGTTAAAATTGAAACAACAAACCAACATTAAGTATCTAACCTGAATCCCCGTTATATCTGCCATGAGATGGCGGATTGGCGGGATTGTTCTCAATGGATCCACTCAGTTGACAGTCATCAATTATCCCATCAGCCATACCCAAAGCATACCCACATTCTAGAGCGAAGTAAAGATAAAATTGTTACTACGTGAAGTGGAACATCGCTATTCAGACTACTCCAAAAATAGAGTATGTGCCGAATTAACGCGACGATCATGGGACATCACTGCTCCGTAAGTGTTTGACTTCAGATAGTGAGGTTGTCGACGGACGATCGATCGGAGAATGCGACTTATTCTTCCTGTCCATCGAATAAGACAATAAAAACAAACAACATTTATTCTTATCAGTATCGGTAGCCCACAAATCTTCACTGTTGCAACAGTTGGTCATTTAGCCTAAATTACATGTATTGAGCCAAAGCTATTTCCTGAATTTTACGTTGAACAACAACAATCACAGCTCAGTATAATCCAATTTAATTAAAAATCCCCAGTGACCTCATTTTCGTTACCGTGTCACATAAAGATCGAGTAAAGCCCCCATTTAAAGGTCAAATTTCATAAACTCGCATGGCTCTTATCGTGACAATAAAATACTTGCATTGACTATTTTGCGCCTTTTATTTCTGAATGCCTAACACAGTTCGTGAAAGGGGTCATGAAAACGGCATCCTTAGTTTTTTTAATTGGATCAACAGTTTACACGACATCGGAAGAAGCATGGGCAGTATCAAATTCTAATTAATTGGTATCATGAAGTTAACAGTTAAAAGCATACATAAAATCACATAAAATTATGATTTTCCATGTGGAGTGGAGTGAAGTTGAAGTGTAACCAATACTATTGCCCTCTTGATTGCAGTTTTCTCAGTTAAATTTGTAGGACAGAATTAAGTGGTTTCAATTTAGCTATTCGAACCTTAAACTTGGCCAATGAAAACAATAATACATTGTGTATTTCTATCAGTCAAAAGGGAGCGATTATTAGAAATAAATCTCTTTGTGAGTACTAAAAATTTTTTTGAAAAATAAAATATGCATTTTCTTCAGGTCTCAACTCAGACAACACTTATTTGCCTGGGTTAATTTTAAATGCCAAATTAACGTGAATTTGTAGACACTCAGCTTTTCGCTTGACGATCACTGAATATCATTTATAACATTTTTAACTTACGACTGCTCTGTTGTACAGTAGTGCTGAAGTTCAAGTATTGGACATCACTAGAGAAGAAATCTCCATCTGTATAAGAACTTCCGGTCCTGTATATCATTTGTGCTCCACTCTCATAAGCAATCACTGTGTTATCCGTCATAACATCACCGGGTACTGTCACAGAGGTGTTCGGTTCGAACTTTACTTGTGTTTCAATGACGTCACAGAACTTTAATTCACTGAACTGTAAAAAAGCAACGATTACTTGAAGATCGCTTTGATTTCTACTAATAATTTAACGTGGGTAAATTATAGCATCTGATTCCAATCAATGTTTTTGTGAAATTCAAGTTGCAAGATTTCGTGTGACTTAAAATTGGCATTAATTAGGCTACATCTGTTTTTTTTGTTTATTTTATAAGAATATGTACCATGAACCAATCAAGCCGGGTTATCAAATACTGAACATAAGTGTAAAGACTATTAAGGCACAAATCTGATTATCTCTCTCTCACTGAAGCTGCTGACTTGCGTTGCATTTCAAAAATGTTATTTTTTGTTAAGGCATTAGTTAGATACCATCTTTACAAAGTTAATGATTTTAAAAAGGCTTATGCTGATATTAGATAGTAATAATGTTTACAGACCGACCAAGAATAGATTTGTCGTAGAATATGCTCATTGTTTCTGAGATTTTTGTTTCGATATTTTAATATTTTACATCGGTATGAGTGATATCAAATCAACTGTAAAATAATTTCCTCCACTTCTGATTTTAGCATTGAACGTCAGCAACGTTTCATAATTGTATCATCTTGAAAACGAGGTCCTTTGTCTATGTGTTGGTATATAATGACCCTGGGTGCCGAGAACTCGTCATTATTTGACATCCCTCACTATTTGTAAGGTTTTAAATTTAGTGACAAATTCCCAGTTGGACAGTTATCAGCAATGGGAAAGAAAGTTAATACATGTAGATCAAAAGTTTTTTTCCTCATGCCGGATAAACTTGAAACTTCATCTTGGAAACTATAAAGACATATTGACACATGGAACATATATAACAAAAACACATATACCTGTAGTGTTACCATTCCATTGTCAGTAGTGACAGAGACAGGTAGAATGCTGCTGCTGCTGTAACTTTTGTATTGTAAATACGGCGGGAGGTAAAAGAACACGCTAGCATTTATCGCTTTTGCACTTGATGCGTTGCTATGTTTAAGTATGCTGTCAATGACGATATTTGTTCTACAACGATACAAAGAGAATACCATATTAGGTAAATTAGTTACAGCCATTAATAATACAGCCAACAAAGACGTTTGAAGTTACGTAATTTTAATAGTTAGATTAAAAAAGAAGATCGAATAAATACACTGAATTTGTCTAATAATATAATTGAAAGGAATTATTGTTGTTCTTTTATTAAAAAAAGCAAATGCCAATATCAAAGACTCATAGAGCATATTCCTACATGTTTTAAACTCGTTCAATAAGAAAATAAATATCATAGCGTATTCTGTTGTAGTAACCGTACGGGCAAGTTGAAATCTACAATTTCTCTTTAATTTAAACCCAGCCGACTTTAAATCAAATGTGATTGAGGGCCTTCATGGCCTTGTGGTTAGCGTCTTCACCTTTTGATCGGAAGTTCATAGGTTCGATTTCATGCCACCTCGAGGTTGGCTATCCCTGTCTTTCGCATGAGACAATAAAAACCTCAGCCCAGTGTCACAGTAGGTGTCGTGTTAAAGTACCCTCCCTGCTCGTCGGACATAAGTCTCGAGCATAAATCAAATCTGCTGACGATGACGTCTCCACATAAGAGAAGAATTTTCGAGTGGAACGCTAAACAATACATCACGATATGGATAAATTATACTTACGATGTCGATAAGGATGAATTCACAGTAGCTGTTAATTGCAACTTTGGTTTTTCAGTCGAATCCCGTTGGACGCTAACCGCCTTATCATATATAACGATAGCACTATCAATTTTCGCTCCAAAACTAAACAAGAACTGTGCACCATTCTCAGCGGCCTCAGAGTCAAGCATTGTTATACTAACTTCTAAATATATATTGTTGTCTCCTTCGGAATATGTGCTTTTCCGATATGAAAGTCCTTAATTGAAAAAAAAATGTCTCAATCAAGATAGTATGATGTCATAATATTAGAAATGTCACATACAGAGTATTTTTCATACTTTCATTGTTTATGGGACAATATATATATATATATATATATATCTGGCTGAAACAGGTAAATACGGACCTATGATCATTGAGATGTGGGATCAGGTACACCGAGGGAAAACATCTCTTGCTGGTCGGTTTCATCCACCATTGTCGATAGGTTAACTCAAACGAGAAAGGGACGAATGAACCCGCATAAAAAGTGTTAGATCTTTTCTACACATAGACATGTGGATTTGATAAATGCATGGACAAATTTCTCTAGACATATCTACATTGAGGACTGCTCATTTACACATTTCAAGACATTTTAGTCTTAGTGTGTTGATAAATTCTACATGAATAAGAAAAATTTAAATACATTCACCACGTAAGACTCGACCTATGGCGCTAAAGGCTAGAAACCTTTAATAAAATGTATGTATAGATTAATTTGATCACTGTCCAAAGGTTTATGATAAACATGCCATACACAATAAAATTATATGGATAACAAGTGCGCTGATATGAACAATCTTTTGATCGATGGTTGAATGTATCATTATTACTAGTTTGTTAAGTGAATTGTATTTAGCCTTTTTAAGGATCTGGAGGACATACTGCATTGCTAGCAAAGCAAATTACCATGAACATGTGTCAAAAATGTTGTAACAAATTATTGGTAATAAAGTTTTACTTTAGGAATAATACAGTAGACATGTAGTTATGCGAGTTTCTTGTTTGTTTTAAATGTTACGCACTTACATATCTAATTTGAAATTTGAAATTTCAAGTTTACATTTACAAGTCAAACAAAAAATACTATTCATATATACTCTAATTCTCTAAATCTGAATTTATTCGCGAAAATATAGATTTATGTGCAGGCGAATATAAATATCCATGCAAGAGATTTTACTACCAAAAGTAAATATTGATACATGATATAGATAGAGCCAGAACATTATCTGGCTATAACCATTAAATATTGCTCCAAAGATAAAGCAGTGCTAAAGCATGCAAAAAAAAAAAAATATATATATATATATCAGCAAAATGCAAAAATATTGAACCTTGAACAAACTTCAGTACCGGTATTTACAGTACATGGTAGTTAAACAAGGTTTAGGGTCCTCCGTGGCCGAGTGGTTAGCGTGTTTGACTTCGAGCCGAAGGGTCCGGGGTTCGATTCCCGCAGCGCCACTCCGCGGTTGGCCGTCCATGTCTTTCGGATGAGACAGTAAAAACCGAGGTCCCGTCTCACAGTAGGTGTTGGCACGCTAAAGAACCCACCCTGCTCTACGGCCAGCAGTGCCGAGCACAGGCAAAATTTGTCGCCGGTTTGTTCACCGGCACACGGTGACGTCTTCATATGAGTGAAATATTCTTGAGTGGGAAGTTAAGCAACAACGCAACAACAACAAACACGGTTTAAGTGCATTTAGAAAGTTATGAAATTATATCCCGATAAGTGAATGATGCCTAGCCGTGAAAACATTGCATACTTACCAGAATTTGTAACTATTCCAAGATCTAATGTGGCTCTATTATATTCACAATTGTCTAATGATGAGTTATAATTTTTTGTGAATGCCAATCGCAGAGAAGCGCTCTCGTATAAACATCCTATATTTACTCCAGAGCTAACAAAACGTATATCATTTACAACAGCCACCGCTGTTCCATTAATTGGCAGGTGTACGTCAAATAAAACCCTTGAGGACGTCATCGTTGGGATAGTGAGCACTACTGGAAAAGTTGTTGCTGCGCCTATACCCATTTGTATAACACTATCAGTGACATTTACGGTAAGCAAAGTCTCGTTCTGCATCCTTGAGGACTGCAATGAAACATGTTATCAAATAATATACATATATTTTTGTTTAAAACTGATTTTCATAATTTTAAATCATAATCATAAT
>JACSZP010005037.1:0-12451 GCA_016161895.1 Pinna nobilis | reverse complement strand
TTAATGTTGAAATTTCAGAGGTTTGTATTTACAAAACCATTAGATTCTAATATGAATAGAAAGGGTTTTCCCGATATTTATGTATTCATCCATCAACTTGAAGTAAAGCGGTTTTCTTTGGTAAAGCTCATGCCCGTCACTGTATTCATTACATGGTAAACATTCACGTTTAATATAGTTGCAATGAAGGAAATTGCAGTCGGTATGTAAATATTGATTCGAATTTCTCGTTGTGTCGAACTTTTCTCAAAGTCCCAAATAATTTCCCTATATAATCCTATTAAAGAACTATTTATGACTCGAAGTTTTATGAGTCAAGTTTCCCGTTGTCTTGAATAATTATTCAGTCCCTTCGTGATATAAACAATGCAAATCACCATATATAAGTCGAACTTCAAAATTTACCTGTACGAGAGTTCTGTCCGTCGGCATTTTCACACCTATTTCGCTAATTACTGCCTCGCCGGCGAGGAAGCATCCAGCCGCAAACAATTTAAGGGTCTCCCATTTATCCCAAGTAATAAACTGGTAATGATTAATAAAGATTGTTTATTAAACTAGATCTATTTCAAGGTGTGGAGTACACACTTGGCCTACCGCGTTTGATGTTCCCCGCCATTGCCTCGTGTGCTTATACAAATTCAAGAATTGTACACGAAGCTTAATATCTCACTAACTTTGGACTCTGGACATATAATTGTCACGTAATTGCGACATCTGTCCACATCATAGGAACGGAAGTAAACCAAACAGATGTCATAGTTTTGTTGTATTTTTCAAGGTTTCTGGTGTGATTTCTGGGGAAATGTCTGGAAGACTGGAGTGTGGTGAAGAGGACAGTATACATAAGAACCCAATCAGCTGGCTAATATGTGACAAATAAACTGACTAATAACAGCAGAATGACAGTTTGTAAAAGCTGTACTCACATGAAGTGTTTCCTGCAGTGTTAGATTCGGGAAGAAAATGTCTTCCTGTAAGACATAGCATAGTTTTCTTTTTACAGCTTTAGTTAAGATCACACCATTCAGAGTTATTGCACCAGAATCCAGTGGCATTCTTCCTGCTATTGTGTTCAGTAGTGTGGTTTTACCAGCACCTGGAAGTAAGAGAACATATATACCTGTATTGTGATGTATATCTCTGGCTCCATTACAATCTGATGACCATTCACTAACCTTGTGTCACAACTAGGTGCTTACATCTGCAGTTACATCAAGTTCTACAAGATTAAGGTAGTCATCAGTAATTACATTGAAACAGTTCACTTTTCTGCTTCTTGTCACACCACATATTTTAAGTTATGAACCTTAAATTTAAATTCTTTAAAATATCTCAAAGTACACTTTCTTGTACATGCATAAGAGTTACACAACTTGAATGATTAAAATATTCCAAGATATATTTCTAGGATAAACACAATTGCCTTGATATTTCTAAGATTTTTCATTGGGGAGACTCTTGAGGCTGCCTTGGCCTTAGTGGTTAGTGTGTTCGACTTCTGATCATGAGGTCTATGGTTCAAACACAAGCCACATTGCTCTTGGCAGTCCTTATCTTTTAGATGAAACAGTAAAAAGCAAAGTCCTGTGTCACAGTTCTATTTGAACCATGTAACTGACCCTTTATCTGAGTAATGCTTTTGAAAAGTACAGATCTTTACCAGACCACTTACATTATTTGAACTTACCACTTGGTCCCATGATGGCCAGTAGTTTACCAGGATATGCAATACCACTGACATTTTTCAGAATCTGTTTTTTATCAACACTAACACACAGGTCTTGAAAAATGAGCTCCATTCCAACTGTTGTCTAATTCCTGATACTGCGATTATCTCCCCTTATTTTCTGGTAGATTATATGTGGTAGTCCGTACCTGTGCAAGGAGAAGCTTCTCTTTTAGCATGCAGACCATAATGCAGTTAAACATTCCCAATCTCTTAAAGAATTATCAAAACTCCATAAGGAATAATCTTAAAGACTTATTTGAATATTTTTTTAGTTAGTTAGTTAGTGTTAGTTTTACGTCACTTTGAATTTCTTGTAAAAGTTCCATATAAGGAATTTATATGCAATATATTCCTTATGAAATACCCTTAATGAATCAAGCAAATGCTGTTGAGGAATTATCATTTTGTCTGTAAGTATTCTGTAACATTTCTACATGGAAGCTGTGGCCTGTTCAACTTCTGATTGTGAGGTCCAGGGTTCTAGTCCTAGCCACATCACAGTTGGCTGTCCCTGTCTTTTGGATGAGACAGTAAAAACCGAGGTTCATTGTCACAATAGGTATAGGTACATTAAAAAATCCTCCCTGACCAACAGCGATAGGTGCCAAGCATAGGTAAAATTTGTTGCCCTTCACCGACACACAGTGATGTCTCCATATAAGTGAAAGATTAAACAATAATGCAAATAACCAACATGGAAGATTTCATATAGGTTATGACATTACACCAGTCTTGAACTCCTGTGGCAGCATCAAGCTAATTAAGACATTTTGACCAATGACAACAACTAACTTGCTGAAGGATTACATGGAAAGATTATATAGTATAGTGATAACAATTATATAATTCTTATCCAAGGACATCACAGCTAATTGTTACATCATGCCAAAATCCTACAAAGACTGTAATGAAGTGTATCAATATAGAAGAGGAACATGTATTACATGGTAGAAATTATTGTGATTGATTATTGGGTCCTACCAGTAACCTATCTGCTATACATTACAGTACCTAGCCACACTACAACATACATGTAAGTATAAATAACAATGTCTTACACTTCAGATATACAGTCATACTACATCATATTACCTTGTGGTGGTCAAATCAATAACTCCTACTGTGTGTTCTGACCAAAACATAATGTTACCTGACACACTGATGTGTCAGAGATCAGTGGGTCAAAGGAGTAGGTCACTGTAATAAGGCAAATTAAAGTACAAAATGGTGTTATATCTTACTGTTTCACTGGGTCTACACAGATAACCTCTTTAACCAGAGTTCAGAGAATGTAGGATGTTCAAAACCCTAATTATAATGCTAGTTCTGCTATTAATCAAATAAGCTGGGAAGCCCACTATTTTTAACATAAACCTACAGGTATTTACAGGTAAATGAGATATGTGGTATATTCACATACATTGGGTGAGTCAGAGTAAAATTTGTATCGGAAATATACATTGAGAGAGTGTTGAGTACATGTATATATAATGGCAGATATCAAGTTATCATATTGTCATATAAATGTATTGTCTGAAAACCTACAAATCTGACATTATAACATCAGACCAACAATGAACTCTAAAAACCGAGCAGAGGTGGAGTCCCGTATATTTTTTAAAATTTAGGCACATGAACACTCATTTATAAGATTTGACAATAGATGTATTGAACAAGAGGTACAAGTGGGTCTTTATTGCTCACATGAGCATACATTGTATCAGAGATCAAACATGAGCATATCAGAGATCAAAGTTATTTGCTCGATATATTGTCCAACAATGACAGTTAGCAAAAAAAATAAATAAATAAACAAAACAACCCCCCCCAAAAAAAAAAACCAAAGATAAATAAATAAACTAACAAAACTACATAAAAATCTGATTTCCAAATGTGACAAAATACAACAATAGGCCTACTTCTTCACACATTCATCTACAGTAGAACACTAACATGCAATTAGTGTTTCAATGAATATACATGTAGCAATTCTGGAGAAGAAGATCTCACAGAGGCCAGTAATGGTACCCCTTGAGGCTCAAGAAAACTAAAAAATACTAAATAACAAATAATTAAAATTACAAATTATATATACATGTACTCCATGCATGTTAATTAAGAAATCACAGTAGAGAGGCTTGACCTTTGACCTGAAGAGACTTAGACCACAAACAGATTCATATTTGATCATCAGATTTATGTTATGTGCATGTACATACATGTACATGTGTAACGGGCAGAGATGCAGCTCTTGTAGTCATACCCTCTTTTTTCAGATGCACATGAAAACATCATAATGCCTCAATAAATAAAAAAGACATTGAAGATGTGTACAGTATGGTCATTTAATTCTCACTAAGCTATGTCTATTTCATTTCGGGTCAGTAGGTAGATTGGTCAACACATCTCCTGTTTGTGTTATAATCCATACAATTATGATGTCCTGGTTTTTCACACAACATATAACACAACTATATACAGTGTACTTACACTTATATATGTTTTCTCCAGGTTAATCTTCATAAGTATTGTGAGACACCATCTGATACCTATGGAGATGACAGACTTCAGCATCTAGACTATAACTCCCTGTAATGGTGTCAACCTACTGGACATAGAATTAACAAGCATGGGCATTTTCAGATACAGTAACTTAACTCTCCTTTCAGACTTAATCATTTATATTCATCTTATTATGTCACTTTGGCATAGTGCCAACATTTCATGAGATGTTCATTTCATAGTTTACTTGCATTCTCACACACACACAATTTACAGACCTTTCTATCACACTATTGTCATCACAACAATTGAATTCTATGTAGGGGCAACTAAGAATATACATACATATATACAATTGACTTACTTAAAGTATTTATCCTAATATGTAATCAAGTGAAGTATCTACATGTAAATATCATTTTGTTATTCTTAAAAGTTTAAATGTCTACCCAGACCTAAGTTCAGCAGCCCAGTAATTTCAGTTAAATTTTATTCTTCTTTATCTGGCTTGACTCATGCCACACTCAGCAAATATTTGGTGGCCTCAACATTTATGTACTGTGTATAACCACTCACCAGTGAAGCAGATTATCCTGAGATGATTGAAACTCAAAACCATTTGGTTTATAACCAAAGTCACTTCACTGTATATAAGAAAGCGCATATCAAAATGCAGTAACAGAATTATAAAGAGAGAATGTGGTCATTTAATTCTGCCATGATTGATGAATTTCTTGAATGGCCATACAGTTTTCATAGAAATGAATTACAAAGAGTGAAGAAAACAAAAGAAAAATGATAAAGCATTTGTAGACAGAGGTTTCACTAACATGTTTTCTGTTGAACCCAAAGGCATCAGGTATTAGTTTGTTGTTACAAGTAATTTTTGTTGTTTAACGTCCCACTCAAGCATATTTCACTCATATGGAGACGNNTGCTCAGCACTGCTGGCCGTAGAGCAGGGAGGGTTCTTTAACGTGCCTACACCTACTGTGACACGGGACCTCGGTTTTTACTGTCTCATCTGAAAGACGTAGATAACCAAGCGCGGGAGTGGTGCTGTGCAGATTCGAACCCCAGACCCTTCAATTCAAAGTCGAACACACCAACCACTTGGCCATGGAGGCCCCCTCGGGTATTAGGTAGGTCCTCTGGTTCAACATCACACATGAAAACCTCACAATTAATCAATAAATATTATACTGCCACTGGTCTGAGCAGTACAAGAATTAATGGTTACATCCTCCTGCAATCTAAGCAGTTAAACTATCTGTTGAAGTGAGGAGTCATTGTGGACCTGTGGCTAGCATGTTTATAACCTTCAGATTATTACTTACATGTACATGTAGCTCAGTGAGACAGTAAAACCATAGGTCCCATGTCATATTTAATTGGATGACTGTGAAATTACATTTTGAGAATAATAAGATTAAATATTTATTGAAAGGATGACTCAAACTTTCTATTATGTAGATCTAGAGATAACAATATATTATCTTTGGTTTATGCCTCAGCTCCAATAGCTTCACATAATGGACAGGTCAGCATTTATCTAGGGCAAATATTTCAAACTCTAGATTTTTTTTTAATTGAAGAGTATTAATAATAAAAAGTTATGGTGAAACAACTTGATTTACTGAAGCTAGACACTAAGACAAAATTATTCTTGTGCACAGGATTCACAATCTTTGTTTTTCCTGTAACAATGTCTAACAATAGGGTCTCCTTTAGATTATTTGCCAGTACTTATAATTCCTTACAACACTATAGTTTGTCATTTAGATTCAGAACAGGTGATTGTCAGGCTATGACCTCCTCTTATGTTACAGTTGATTTCATGAGCTTCCATAAATTAATTTAGCTTTTGTTGTTTGTCACTTGGGTTCAGATAGAGGAGTCCAGCATGATTTTAAAGATATAAAAAATTCCATTGACCATTTAAAAAATATATAACTTAATTCACAAAGTAAGTTTTCACAAAAGTAATAAATATATATATATATATACAAAAGCTATAAATATATGTATATATATATATATGTATATGTACATTGATCAAGGAAAATAATCAGCTAAAAACGAACTAAATGTTTTGTTTCTGTTTTAGTACTTTCATATTATTAATGTTCTCAGAATAACATTAAAAACAGTAAGTTTTTTGCATGCATTTGCTGTTTAGTTTATAACTTTTATTTCAAATGACATGATTTGCCAGGTCATAGGAACATTTAATATGCAGAGGAAAACTACTTAATGATAAGTAGTGATAAAGAAATATGATTAAATTCAAAATATCACAAATTTGACTATCAATTTTATGACCTTTTTGACTTATTCAGGAGTGGGTCATTTGACCTTTTCAATAGGGGCGCTGATGTGACTTTTTTTATTTCCAATATTTGGTGTTAATATGACCCTTTTGATTTGTTAAGAATTGTGTGTTGATATCACTTTTTGACTTTTTCAAGGGCGGGTGTTCATATGACCAGTTTAACTTGTTCAGGGGAGGGTGTTGATATGACCAGTTTAACTTGTTCAGGGGAGGGTGTTGACTTGTTCAAGGGTGGATGTTATTATTATCTTTCAAATTCTTCAAGGGTGATGGTTTTAATATGAGCATTTGGACTTGTTCATGATAATGGGTGTAATTAATATGACCTTTTTGACATGTTCAAGTGTGGGTGTTGATATGACCTTTTTGACATGTTCAGGGATAGGTGTTGATATGACCTTTTTGATTTGTTCAAGGATGGGTGTTGATATGATCTTTTTGACTTGTTCAAGTGTGGGTGTTGATATGACCTTTTTGATTTGTTCAGGGATGGGTGTTGATATGATCTTTTTGACTTGTTCAAGTGTGGGTGTTGATATGACCTTTTTGATATGTTCAGGGATGGGTGTTGATATGATCTTTTTGACTTGTTCAAGTGTGGGTGTTGATATGACCTTTTTGACATGTTCAGGGATGGGTGTTGATATGATTTATTTGACTTGTTCAAGCGTGGGTGTTGATATGATCTTTTTGATATGTTCAGGGATGGGTGTTGATATGACCTTTTTGACATGTTCAGGGATGGGTGTTGATATGATCTTTTTGATATGTTCAGGAATGGGTGTTGATATGACCTTTTTGACATGTTCAGGGATGGGTGATGATATGATCTTTTTGATTTGTTCAAGTGTGGGTGTTGATATGATCTTTTTGCTTCCTCCCTTATGTACTACCTCTGGATTTTCAGGGTCAACATGAGATGCTTCCTCCCCTGTGTATAACCACTGAGTTTTCAGGGGTCAACATGAGGTGCTTCCTTCCCCTGTGTACTACCTCTCGATTTTCAGGGTCAACATGAGATGCTTCCTCCCCTGTGTATTTCCTCTGTATTTCAGGGGTCAACATGAGATGCTTCCTCTCTGGTGAATAACCTCTGAGTTTTCAGGGGTTAAAAAGGAAAGGCTACATCCCCTTTGTTATATGTCTGGATTTTAAGGGGTCAACATGAGATGCTTCCTCCCCTGTGTATAACATCAGGATTTTTAGGGGTCAACATGAGATGCTTCCTCCACTGTGTATAACATCTGGATTTTCAGGGGTCAACATGAGATGCTTCCTCCCCTGTGTATTTCCTCTGGATTTTCAGGGTCAACATGAGATGCTTCCTCCCCTGTATGTAACCATTGAGTTTTCAGGGGTCAACATGAGATGCTTCCTCCCCTGTGTACTACCTCTCGATTTTCATGGTCAACTTGAGATGCTTCCTCCCCTGTGTATTTCCTCTGTATTTTCAGGGGTCAACATGAGATGCTTCCTCTCTGGTGAATAACCTCTGAGTTTTCAGGGGTTAAAAAGGAAAGGCTACATCCCCTTTGTTATATATCTGGATTTTAAGGGGTCAACATGAGATGCTTCCTCCCCTGTGTATAACATCAGGATTTTTAGGGGTCAACATGAGATGCATCCTCCACTGTGTATAACATCTGAATTTTCAGGGGTCAACATGACATGCTTCCTCCCTTGTGTATTACCTTTGAGTTTTCAGGGTTCAACATAAGATGCATCCTCCCCTGTGTACTACATCTGAATTTTCAGGGTTCAACATAAGATGCATCCTCCCCTGTGTACTACATCTGAATTTTCAGGGGTCAACATGAGATGCTTCCTCCCCTGTGTACTACATCTGAATTTTCAGGGGTCAACATGAGATGCTTCCTCCCTTGTGTATTACCTCTGGATTTTCAGGGTCAACATGAGATGCTTCCTCCCGTGTGATTTTCCTTTGAGTTTTCAAGGGTCAACATGAGATGCTTCCTCTCCTGTGTACTACCTCTGAATTTTCAGGGGTCAAGATGAGATGCTTCCTCCCTTGTGTATTACAGGTGGATTTTTAGGGGTCAACATGAGATGTCTATGTTTGATAGAAAGAATCTATTGATTTTCATTGAAACTCTTCATGGTATATGTATGGATGTAAAAATAAGATCATTATGTAAAAGCTAGTATCACTGTCGTCGACAACTTGATAAAGGCCAAGGGGCCGAGAATTTGTGGAACAGAGTGTTGTGTTATTTATTCTACACGGAAACTTCCCTCTGGAGGACATTGGATTATATTTATATTGCTATTAAATTGACTACATAACACATACAGAGTATCACCTACAGTCTGTACATCATTATCATACTGGTATGCTAAGATCTGTTACTATAGCAACCACATATTTAGACTACTCAGGGGTCTGAAACTATAAAACACACACAGTCTATTGCATCTATGCAGCACTATCAATTGCTTATACTAAGAGAAAAGAGTCTGTAACTATAGCTATCACATAATCAGACAGCTCAGGGGTCTGTAAGCTATAAAACACAAACAAACTATTACATCTTTGCAGAGTCATCATGTGCTAAGATAGGGTCTGTAACTATAGTAACCACATATCTAGACTGCTCAGGGGTCTGCAAGCTATAAAAAACAAACAGACTATTACATCTTTACAGATTTGCCATATGCTGAGATAGGGTCTGTGACTATAGCAACCACAAACTAAGACTACTCATGGGTCTGTAAGCTATAAAACACAAACAAACTATTACATCTTTGCAGAGTCATCATATGCTAAGATAAGGTCTGTAACTATAGCAACCACATATCTAGAGTGCTCAGGGTTCTGTAAGCTATAAAACACAAACAGACTATTACATGTTTGCAGAGTCATCATATGCTAAGATAGGGTCTGTAACTATAGCAACCACATATCTAGATTACTCGGGGTTCTGTAAGCTATAAAACACAAACAGGCTATTACATTTTTGCAGAGCCATCATATGCTAAGATAAGGTCTGTAACTATAGCAACCACATATCTTGACTGCTCAGGAGTCTGTAAGCTATAAAACACAAACAGACTATTACATCTTTACAGATTCGTCACATGCTGAGATAGGGTCTGTAACTATAGCAACCACATATCTTCACTGCTCAGGGGTCTGTAAGCTATAAAACAGATACACACTATTACATCTGTACAGCACTATCATACATGTATGCATAGAGACATAGGGTCTCTAACTTATAATATAGCAACCACATATTCAGACTGCCCAGAGGTCTGTAAGCTATAAATTAATAACAGACAATTACATCTGTACAATGCCATCATATGCTGAGATAGGGTCTGTAACTATAGCAACCACATATTTAGACTGCTCAGAGGTCTGTAAGCCATAGTATAAAACACTCTCTGTCTGACTACTAAATGTGTACAGAGTTATCATCTGCATAGAGACATTTGGTCTGTAACTATAGCAACCACAAATTTGGACTGCTAAGGGTCTTTAAGCTATACATTGTGAAACACAAACAGACTATATTACATCTATACAGAGTTTTCATATGCTAAGATAGGGTCTGTAACTATAGCAACCACATACTCAGACTGCTCAGGGATCTGTAACCTATAAAACACAAACAGACTAGTTACATCTGAGCAGATCAACTTATCATATGTTAAGATAGGGTCTGTCACTATACTATAACGCCTATAAGCAGCTAATAAAGACACATTACTCAAGCTACAATTTCCATGTAATTTACTAAAGCATAAAAAATAATGAATCTACATCATTTTTCAGTGACTAGTTTGTTTAATTTGATAAGTTTATATTAAAGTTGGTAATGTCTATTCAAACACATCACAAAATGATCCTGCATGTAGGCCTACATTTGCATATATATATAAGTCCAACACACATAAAAATCCCACAAGAGATCACATACACTTTCTACATAAAATATAAAGCACAGCAAATTTTACCAGTCTTGATTTTTATATATGCAAAATAACTTTCAATGCTAAATTTTAGACTTTTATGAGTTGCATTCATGTTTCACTAAAAACAAATCTTAACTCTAGTAGCTTGAGATTTTTCTGTCCAAAAGTATTCATTTTAAAAAAACAAAGCAATAGAGAAAAAATGTTCTTTTCCGTCCCTGCAGAGGAATAAATTACAGGAAATATAAGTGGCAAAAATTTGAAAAGATACCTGAGTAAATTGTGAAGTATTCTATGCACAGGTAAATGGCATTGTCAGATAGCTCTCCGGTACATCCGTTTTTCTGGGTATTGGTACTAACTTAAATGTAGCAGTAACAGCCTCCACACTGTCATTAAGCTCACTTTCAGGGTCTGTGTGAGTCGATTTCATTCACATAAACTCAGTGAAAAGACGTAAGCTGCAGCACAGAAAGTAGGATTAATCCAGGTGAAAAATGCATCTGCACAGACTCAGGTAGGAAAACAATCAACCCTGATCCATTAACCTGTGTGTCACCTGTGGAAACAAAGGGCATTTGCTGCCATATACTGTTTCAGTATAACTGCTTTGCTCTGTCAATATATACAACAGTCTGTGTAATAATGCTCCTGATATGCTAGTTCAACAGTATGGCCAATGACCTATAGAATGAAGAGAACTCACTAGACCATAAAGGTTGTCCACATCAGGAAACAAACAAATTGTCTCTATCTGTTCAATTGAAATGAAGGAAAAGAGTGTTTATCAGGTCCCTCAAAGGATGTACAAAACATATATGACAGAGATTATCAGCTTGTTACATATGTACATGTATCTGACTAAATCCATCAAGGTCATCGAAACTGGCACTAATAGAATGATAATATGCAGTATAATGATGCTCTCAATATACACTATTACATGTGGCCGAGTGGTTAGCGTGTTTGACTTCTTGTCAAAGGGTCTTGGGTTCAAATCGGCGCAGGGCTATGCTGCGACTGGCAGTCCCAGTCTTTCGGAAGTAGAAACTGAGGTCCCGTTTCACAGTAGATGTTGGCACATTCAAGAAACCTCCCTGCTCTACGGCCATAAGAGCCGAGCATAAGCAAAATTTGTTACCCTTCCTTCAATAAATGCAGGCGCTCTACTTCAATTTCAAATTCCTTTGAGCTCTAATTTTTTTCCTAATCAGCTCCAAAATGTGGCATGATCACTCCACGGAACATCCATCGTACTTTCTTAGAAATGGGGATAACGGGATTGACATTAAAAAATCTGAGTTACTCCATTGGAGCCTCAATTTTGTTTGAATCAGTTACAAATTGTAGCATGCAAAACAAGACACAAAGGTGAACCTCCATTCAAGATTTGAAGAAGATCCCCTCGGTTAGGGCCTATACTTTCTGAGAAATAGTGGTAACAGCAATCGTTTAAGGTCAGATCACAGACAAAAGACAAGGGATGATGGCCCACAGACACAAGTCCCCCTTAGGGGCCCCAATTCTTTTTTATCAATTCCTAAATGTGACATGCTAAACTAAACCCTAAGGAGAACCTCTATGCAAATTTTGATGAAGACCCCTTCATCACTTTCTCAGAAATAGCTATAACAGAATTGACATTTTAAAACCTGAGTTTCCTTCAGGGCCCATTATTTTTTGTATCAATTCCAAAATGTGGCCCACAAAACTAAACCCCAGGGGAAACCTCCATGCAAATTTTGATGCAGATCCCTTCATTACTTTCTCGGAAATAAAGATGACAGAATTAACATTTTAAAACCTAATTTCCCCCTTTTGGCACCTAATTCTTTTTGGATCAGTTCCAAAATATGGCATGCAAAACTAGATCCCATGGGGAACGTTCATGTAAAGTTTAAGAAAGATCCTTCCAGTACATTCTGAAATAGCGGTAACGGAAATTGTTT